>JAUZST010078999.1:0-20807 GCA_034779995.1 Parotocinclus haroldoi | reverse complement strand
TATAAAACCTCGCGTATAAATATAACCTTAGAACAAACAAACTTTACTTTTATTCAAGTTTTTTTCTCCTGCATATTTTAAAAGAATTAAGAAGTCTTTTAAAAACCATTTGTATGGGGGAAAAAGTGACTGGGGGCCAAAGACGTTCCAAGGCCAGTGGATGGCAATCACTCTGTAAATGGAGTCACTTTGCCATTTTAAGCTGCACAACAATTTCTGAAAGGGCTTGCTGGACAGGTTAGCGTGACCTATCATTACTCCCAGCTGTGCTGCAAATGCAAGGGCTGCCAAATGTTCTCAGGTCGAGTCGTTTCACTTGTAGGCGGAAGTCATGGGCAAACGGAAGGTGCCTTAGGACTGCTCGTGTATTACTTTGGTTTTAAAATCAGACTATCATTCAACTTAGTAACATTGCAAACTCAAAGCCTAGTTTTAGCTCAAGTAGAGGCTCTAAACTTTGGGAACCAATCTTTCATCAAAACAATTCACAGTGGTCATATAGGCAAACATTCAAAAGTTTCGTTTCAATTGATCTCAATGACAAAGTGAATAAGGGAAAAAAAAACAGTTAAAGAAACAGATAAGGAAACGTGATTTCTATGTTACAATGCCAATGGTTTCAGAAGCTATAACCATTGAATAAATCCATGCTCTCGCATTTCATGTATGTTCTCTTTAACGACTACATTAAACAGTTCTGTTTAGTTCTGTTCAATCCATTTGGGGAGTAGGGAAGTTTCACACGAATGCTGCAGAAATGACACGTAAATGTGTCAGACTGAAATGTTAGTATCCACACAGGGTCCCGATTGCCACTGCATCTTTAATTCATGGATATCACATAATTATAAAAAATACCAATACGACAGTTTTATGAGCCTATGTAGGGAAAAGCCCTGATACTTTAAGCCATAAATGCATTGATAGACAGTATTCCGAACAACACGGAAAACCAGCCAGGAACTGAGATTTAGCAAGAGAATGTGAATTGATTTATAGGTTACAAGTATATAAAGGTAGTGGGAGGACAAGAAAAGGAGTACTACTTACAATAGGACAGGGCCATACACCTAGAAACACCATTGTACAGCTTAGTACAAGTGTAAGTAGCACAAAGTCATCCACACAAACATGAGTAGCTCATCTAAAACACATAAACCGATATAGGACTTATATAGTAAATAAAAGGTCTCCATCTATACAGGGTGAGTCGAAAGTCACAGGACGTTTTGCGTGCTGCATCATGGACTTTATGGCTGCCAAAACCATTTTTTATCACAAATCATGATTAGATATATTTACATATGCTTATATATGGTAATACTTTTGCTTTTGTTTTGCTCATTACTATACATTGTGCTGCTTTCATGCACATATTTGTCCCTCTATCCATCACATGACGTTGTTGCTATATTTGTGTCTTTTCTGTTTGCAAACACTGCACACTAAGTATGAAGCATGATATGGGTTGCATAAAAAAAAAAAAGCAAAAACATCGCTTGAATCTTTTTTACTAATTGCCACTGTGCTTGGCTGCTTGGATGTTTTCATGTTTCCCAGTAAAACTCAATCTGAACAGGGTTTAAATTGTGAAAGTTTGAAAGTGTGCATGGGATAAAGGTCATCTAGTTAGGCGCAATATAAAGTCTTCAAAAAGCTTTTGTTGCATCTTATTTTTTTTAATTTTTTGCTGCTTCACATTTCAGCTCATTTAGTCCAAGCATGCAGGCAATATAAATCAGGTGTTTGATGCTGCATGCAGTTAACTGAATTTTCCTACAAGAGCCCGCTGAAATGTTTGAAACTTGCAGAACCTTTCTTATTTTCTGAAATCGCTGGACAATATTTCTTAAAGTGGGCCTAATTTGAGCCAAAGTTTGCCAAGTTACAGATTACTAAAACCCACTCACGCAAAGTGTCCCCAAATATTTCTCCAAAGACGTGGCTTGGCATACCTCACCACAGCATAAAAGAGAATTTTAAATGTTCAGACTGAGAAGTTCGGTTTACAGAACGGCATGCGCCACTTCTGACAACTGAGATTACTGTGGAAATACTTTTGCTGACATTTTTAAAGCAGTTTCTTACCAAAAATAAACAGTCTTTATCATCCGCTTAATCCACACGGGATCACGGGCCAGCCGGTGGCCACCCGGCAACTCTGGGTGCAAGGGCAGGAACTACCCTAGATGGTCGGCAATCCATCCTATGGCACACACAGTCACACACTAAGGGCCACCTTAGAGACATCAATTAATCTAACATACATGTCTTTATACATAACCCACACAGACATGGGGAGGACATGCAGACTCCACACAGGTCGCCCCACCCTGGGATTGAACCCGGGACCTTTTTGCTTTTAAGCAGCGGTGCTACCCACCGAGCCACCGTACTGCCCCAAAAATAAATAGATAAATAAATAAATAGCCTTTGTCTTGAGTACCATTTTGCAAATATGGCGACTGAAATTCTGCTCCCTTAAAAATCGCCTTACAGTGAAAATAGCTTTATAAGACAAATCTGATTTTCGGTAGACGTGTCCAAACTTTTGAGTGGTACTCAATATAAATAATGCATCACCCATTAGAGGATGCTACCAGGGAGGAAAATGCTAAAGGGCAACATTTCAAATGGCTCCAGTACAATGGCCATTTAGGATTATGAATAGCCCACAAAGTCGTTGTCTGACAGAATTAAGATATAACTAAAAACAAATGTGGAACTTTTTTTTTTTTTTTAATAACTTTCTGCAAATTCTTTTTACTTGATAAACATCATGTCTTTAATATTTATACTTAGAAGCTTGTCTATTCTAAGGTAATAATACTCCACCATTCAACTAATACAAAAATATAGGTTTTTGGAAGCTGCAGCCACTATCGAGTCATAAGTATGATCTAAAACATCATCAGATTTTCAAAAATGTCCAAAAGGTACAAAAAGTTACCAAATTAAATGAATTAGACAAAATAATATTAATTTGCCTTTCATTTATTGGAGAAAATGATCTAAAATTACCTATCTGTGAGCATCAAAAGTATGTGAACCCTTGTACAATGATAACTGCAACTAAACGCTTCCATGACTGCTAATCAGTCCTGCATTCCTCCTCAGCTTGGAGGAATTTAGCCCGTTTCTCTGGTGGGTTTCTTCTTCAACGACATGCCTATTGAATTACAATCAGGACGTTGACTTGGTCGTTCTAACTGGGGAGTCCAAGCACCACATGATGGAGGGCCGACACTGTTCTTTTTGCATAACAATAGCTTTTTCTTGCAATTTTGCATGCACACTGTTGTTGTTCAGTGTTCTTTCGATGGTGGACTCATTAAGATTAACATCAGACCATGTCAGAGAGGCCTTTAGTTGCTCAGAAGATACTCTGGGTTAATTTGTTACATGCAGACTGCACACAAAATGGACCCAGACCACTCCACCTGGGATCGAACCCAGGACCTTTTTGCTGTGAGACAACAGCGAAACTGAACAAGCCACCGTGCAACCCACAGCTATGTAATATTGGAGCATTTTCCTCAATAAACAAAATGGATATAATATTTTGTCTCATTTGCTCCATTGGGCTCACTTGATCTCATTTTAGGACTTGTGCAGGAACAGCCCTAGATGGGGCGCCAATCCATCGTAGGGCGCACAAACACACACAGTCGCACACCAAGGGCCACTTTAGAGACACCAATTAACCTAACACGCATGTCTTAGGATTGTGGGAGGAAACTGGAGTACCCGGAGTAAACCCACGCAGGCACGGGGAGGACATGCAGACTCCACACAGAAAGGACCCAGGTTGCTTCAGCCTGGGATTGAACCCGGGACCTTCTTTCTGTGAAGCAGCGGTGCTGCCACCGTGCTGCCCTGTTAGCAAAGTATCATTTAAAATTAATTTTAAAATGAATCAAGCAAAATAAAAACAAACAATTCGAATCAAACATGGGTTTATCTTTGGTTGGTATTTCCCATCCTGACCTTTTGTCAAAGACACGTTTTAACATTTATGGCCACTGCTAAGTATATTCTCCATGCAGTCTCTGGAAGTGCCTTCATCTGAGTTAACATGCTGAGTGCTGCAACGGGACGGAGCATTTGTATGCACTCTACCTGTCACCCAGGCCCTGACTAGGGTGTTTGAAGGGTACTTGTGCTTAAACATTTTAAACTGCCTCAATGGAACTCGCTTTCTGTAATTTCATGGAATTTCTCATTCTCGTCAGAAACTCGTGAGTCGTTCACAGTGTAAAGGAAGACTGACAGACTTATGCATTCCCAATGAGGCATGAGCAGCGCTTTCTTCAAAGAAATGCTCTGGAGAGACTTCCGAGAGCTTCTTGTCATACATACATTTCCTTATGTTATCCTTAAACCATCTAATTATCTTTTAGAAGCTTTTACCTTTCACATCTGCAATTGCACTTTCAGTTTGTTTGCTTAGAATTGCTAAATTAAGCTGCTGTGAATTTAGCAGGTCAAAACCAGAAGCTCACTGGCTACTCACCAGACAGGACCAATGTACTCCAAGTGAAATACATGACATAACCAGTACTCTTAAGTACTATAATTAGTTCTCCAAGACTTGTAATTGCACTATGGTATAAATCGAGTGACAAACATGGGTGTAAATAAGAAGGCTCTTGGTTCAATCCCAGGTTGGAGCGGTCTGGGTCCTTTCTGCGTGAGTTTACTCCGGGTACTCCGGTTTCCTCCTACAGTCCAAAGGCATGGGTATTAGGTTAAATGGTGTCTCTAAAATGGCCCTTGGTGTGTGACTGTGTGTGTGCCCTACGATGGGATGGGCACTGGCTGGCCCAGAAGATAATGAATGAATGAATGTTTTCTGATCAATAAAAAGGCTTCATTAACATCGTACCAAATTTGAACATATATATATATATATATATAATTATATCTAACCATATTTTATCCCCTAACCAAATAATACCCCCATAGTTTTGTAAGCAGTGTATAATTATTTCTCAGTCACTTTACTAACATATGAGAACAAATTACGTATGCATTATTTTTTTTTAAAATCTTCTATAACTTGAGCAATAGCATCAGGAAGCTTCATCAGACGCAGAAGGTAACCGTTCTACAGTCCAAACTTGATCAGGAATGATCATTTTGGAGGGGTAGCAGCCAAGAAATCACTTTTCCAGAATTGAAAAAGGGTGATAAGGCAAAAAATAATCAACTTTACAAACGAGTTGAAGTGCTAAGTTAATTAAAGAAAGTAAGTATGAGGTTACGAAGTACTCAGCAGTTTGGGAAATGCACCCCCGAATGGAAAAGACACAGACACACACACACACACACACACACACACACACACACACACACGAGCCATAAGGTTGGTGGTTGGACATAATTCATTAATTATCTACTACGTTAATCCACTGGGCCCAAGGGCAGGAACAACCCTAGATGGGGCGCCAATCCATCGCAGGGCACACACAAACACAGTCATGCACACAGTCGCACACCAAAGGCTACTTTAGAGACACCAATTAACCTAACACACATCTTTGGACTGTGGGAGGAAACCGGAGTACACTGAGTAAACTCCACACAGACACAGGGAGGACATGCAGACTCCACACAGAAAGGACCCAGGCCGCTCCACCCTGGGACTGAACCCGGGACCTTCTTGCTGTGAGGCGGCGGTGCCACCCCACCGAGCAACCGTGCTGTGGTTGGACAT
The DNA here is from genome assembly GCA_034779995.1 of Parotocinclus haroldoi. Lineage (NCBI taxonomy): Eukaryota > Metazoa > Chordata > Actinopteri > Siluriformes > Loricariidae > Parotocinclus > Parotocinclus haroldoi. The sequence continues at coordinate 15,091 of JAUZST010078999.1, read as the reverse complement.
AATGAATGAACAAAACATAACGGAGGGAAGACAGTTCGAAATTTGGAGACAGTAACATGTGGTGGCCGTCACGTCTCCAAGTGAGGCTTTTTACAACCGAGTTATGCAGAAGAGCATCTCTGTATCCACAATGCTTTCAACCTTGAAGCAGATGGGCCACAGCAGCAGAAGACCACGCCAAGTATCGCTCCTGTCAGCTAAAAACAGAAAGCTGAGGACATAAGTCTACCAGGCTCGAAAAAATAGGACAACAGAAGATATTGCCCGGTCTGCCGAGTCTCGATTTCTGCTGCGACGTTCGGGTGGTGAGGTCGGAATTTGGCGTGAACAAAACGAACTGGGTTAAGTGTGTAGGAAATTGAATGAATGGATGAACGCGAATGCACAGTCGCAATACAAATGACTACACAAAGCCAATACGGGTCTGGGTGTGATATCCTTTTTAGTTCCTGCAAAAAATATAAAGAATGGATAACGGCTCGTGAAAATCTGTCTCGCCTTTTCTTCGCACTGCTCGGAGAGAGATGAAAAATCCCATAAAAGGGGCTCTGGTGCCCTAATATGGATCCAGATCAATATGGGCACACAGACAGATGAATCTCAGCGTTGATGACACCTGCTCTGATGCGCTCTGCTCCTGCTTTGCCTTTCATCTGTCCCCTGCAGACAAAAAGGCTTCAGACAAATAAGGCCACCCCGCACATATGCTGTGGGCTTTCCTTGCGCTCGCAGCTCTGCCCTACATAAGGCAAGCTGAGTGCGTCGTAGCATCGCCAAACCACTTTAGGGAAGGATCTATGATTTACAGTGAGGACACTTATGTTTGGATGAAGCTCTGTACGATCCCAGAAGAAGTGTATAATCACCGTCTAGAGTGTTTTTTTGTTGTAGTTTTTTGGGTTTTTTTTTTCTATGACTAAAAGCGATGTGAGCAATGATGGCCTTGTAATTCAACGCTTCTTTGGATCGATCTTGCCCCACCCTTACGTTTATGATTCTAAATTAGAAGCGCAGTTCACTTAAAGACGCACAGATATTGTTAGTAGGGGCGGCACGGGGGCTCGGTGGGTAGCACCGCTGCTTTACAGCAAAAAGGTTCAATCCCAGGGTGGAGCGGCCTGGGTCCTCCCTGTGTCTGCGTGGGTTTAGTCCAAAGACATCTGTGTTAGGTTAATTGGTGTCTCTAAAAGTGCCTCTTAATGTGTGTCCTACGTTAGATTGGCGCCCCGTCTAGGGTTGTTCCTGACTAACAACTGCAGTTGCCGGATGGGCACCGGCTGGCCCGCGACCTGTGTAATTTCTCCACAGAATATAACCTTTATTAATCATAAAAATCATTTTTTTTCACATGTGGCAAACATGGTCAAGTCAAGCCTAGTTACAAAGCACAGAGGCAAACAAGCCTGCAGTCACTGCTGATCTAATAGGGCATCCAAACGTAAGTGAATTGTGGACATTTGGAGCAGACTGACTGATTTTTATGGGCAAAGGGTTCCAGTGTGGCAGAGAAAGTACCATGACCATTTCGCATGGACGTATGAGAACATTTCAAATGTCTCCAAAATCTACTGGCATGATGGCGTGGGAATTTTATTGTAGTTTATTGTATTCTAGACTCCTGAACATTGAATTGCAAAATCTCAAAGACTGTGAAATATTTACGTCCTGGTAGCAGGTAGCGGAACTCCAAGTGAGAGAGCCGTCGGCGGAATCCAGTGCCTTCCACCACTGAAATGGCTTGGTCATCTAACCCAAAGAATTCAAATAAGTCTGGGCTGCGCTAACTGCCGACGACCGACTGAAGTGTTTTCATGTGCTTCCCCCGCGAGATATTTTTTCAGACTTTATAGCACTTTCACAGGCCGTGTAAAAATTGCACATTGCAGACATGTTTGTTTATGATTTGGCGTCGCGCACTGTAAAGAAAAAGGGGCGCGGACACAATGCTGCACACGGGTGCCTCTGCAAGCTGCAAAGTACACTTGATTGGTTTTTGTGATTGGCAATAAAAGGCATTGAGCTTAGGCTTTGTCACGGGAATCGGCCGATAATGATCGGTACACCACTAGTTAGGACACTAAACAAAATTGACACAGCCGCGCCTCACGAATGTACAACGGCAACGACTCAAGCAGGAAAGTGGTCTTGAGATCAGGAGATGGGTCTGCAAGAACGACACTTAAGGTTCTCATCCAGCTCCAAGCTTTCTGTGACTCTTACACAGGTCTTACACTTGTTCTTGACCTCCATTGCTGACTATCTCAGATGATTCTTCCATTAATCTCTACACATGTAAGACAGCCCAAATGTATCACAGACACTCTGTAAACACAAGTGATTGATGGGTGATTTAAATGACTGGTACTGTTGGTTGACAGAAGCAAAAAAAAAAAATGCATTGAGAGACAATATTACAAACAATGAGGAAGATCATCTAGATGAAAAAGAGAGTCAACCAGTGAATGTGAACCAGTTTATATAGTTATAGATTGAATAGTTATGGATTAAAGAGAATATACAGGTAGGGCTGGGACAAACAAAAGAGTGCAACTTAAAATAGGACAAGTACATACACTTACAGACGCCATTTACAACTTACAAATAATTACAGCCACAATTGCCCAAAAAAGTCCCTAAGCACATCAACCGAGTTAGAACAGTTTCCAAAGGTGAGCTAACAAGCAAATGTACACAAGATCAGTAATATACTTTTACACACACACACACACACACACACACACAAAATGAATCAGGGTTGCCAGATCTCATGAGTAAAATAACCAATCCTGACTGTCGAAACAAGCCAAAAATAGCAAATTGTCTAAAACAAACAAACAACATTTTTAACCAATTAAAATCTTAAGCTACAAACAAAAGGTGACCTACAATGTGAGAGTGAAAACTAAAAATAATGTGTATTTGTACAGTTTACAGGATTATTGGATAGAAAGACACTGGATCAAGGAACAAATTCAGAACCATTGAAAATCCAGGTTATGTACTTATAGATAAGAAAGAACGTACAGCTAATGGGGGTACTACTTACAATAGGAAAGGCACATTTGCTTGTATTTGTAATCAAAAATCTAAAATATTCCCAAGTCAGGCTGTTGCAGTGTTTATTTGATCATTTCTTCTCTCTACAAAAACCCTCCCAGATAATTACAGCACACGGGTAACAGTGCCCTCTAGCTGATCATCACCACAGTTCCACTAAGTACACATTCACTATGGACGGCATATTTATTTGAGTTTCATTTCCTATTATAATTTGGTAGAACTGTTAAGACCTGAGTCGTTAAAGCAACCTGACGTCGATCGGGCGGACGTTAAATGGCGCACACCTGGAGTTTGAGAAAATGGCTCAGACTCCGCCCTGACGTGACCATGGACACGCCCATTACCCAAGCTGGAGTTAAGACAGAACAAAAAATCAATTCCTTACAGAAATGACAGCAGATCCCTCTTGCCGGTGGCTCACAATTCACTAATTACTGATCCACACATCCAGCACTAGGTCGGCGAACTAGAGAGCAGCTTAACATGCTACAATCTCACGCGCACAGAGAAAAACAGTCAGCCGGCAGTAATGCATTCTTGTCACATCTAGAGACAAGAAAAGAAAATGCAGCACTTCTATCAATGCTTCTTCTAATCTGCGTATATCTTTCAAACAGAAAATACATACCCTGCATGTACATGGCTAACATATTACATTTTCCTTTTGCACAACAGAAGCAAAATCAGCCGTAACTGCGAAACCTTCTACACTGCGGAACTTGCACTCTGTGCACCACTTCACACTATTAAGACGCTTGGAGAAAGAGAAAAGCACAGTTAAGCCCTTTATAGGAGGTCAGTAAATCTAAAACGGCGGCATGCAGGAACACGGCACGAGGCAAGAGGTGAGGAATCCAAAAGAGAGCCCGAAAATGAAAACCTTAGTGAATCGAAAGCCTCTGAGAAGAGGTACTACCACCCGTAAACGTGCTGGACTAGAGAGTTCGAGAACCTGGGCGTAAGGAGAGCGAGAGAGAGGGACTGAAAGCTTTATTGTCATTGTACATGATGCAACGAAGTTCGGAGTGGTACCTCTTACAAGAAACAGTGCGAGACAACATAAGTACATAAACATTCAAGTTTACGGGCACATAAAGGTAATATAATACAGCGTGTAATATAAAAAACAGTACAGGTGTATTGTACAACAGTACAAAATAGCCTGTTACATAAAATTAGAGTGACATTACAATAATTATATAGTATAGTGTGATATAATGTAAACTGTATTGATATGTTAAAAGTAGCAGCAGTTATTGTGATAATAAAAATGATAACAGCAGAAGATTGAAGATTGGTGGTGCAGAGTTGCAAGAGAGAAATAAGTAGTGCAATGCTGAAGAAGGTCTTAAGGGTGTGGTTATGCGGGGGTGGATGGATGGACAAATGGATGATACAGCTCTGGGAAAGAAACTGTTCCTCAACCTGCTGGTCCGAGTATTTATTTATTTATTTTTATTTCCGCCCTGAAGGTAGGGGAACAAAAAGATGGTATCCTGGGTGGGTGAGAATGCGGGTTTAATGATATGGCTGCCCAGCTGACGGAGGAAAAAAGAATGCAGTCTTACTATGCAAGGATGGAGGAAAAGGCAGGAAATTATGTAATATGCTACTTTATTGAGAGGCTTTTCATAAGATGCACTGTGACAAGTCGGCAGCAGAACGACTACTGCAGGAGGTACCACACCTGTAGTGTATATAAAGCCAGCAGCTGCGAATCCTTTAATAAACTTGCGGCTCTTGCACGAGTCTAGAACATGCATATGGACTAGACAGTGATAATGAGAGCATTCTAATTAGGACTCGGATACAGTATCTCTCAAAAGTGAGTGCACCCTTCACATTTTTGTGACTATTTTATTACATCTATTCATGGGACAACACTGGTACTGATGCACAACGTAGAGTAGTCGGTCTACGGGTTTTGCCATGACATTCCAAATTTGCTCTGCCCTCACCACTGGCAACAAAAGTGAGTACACCCCTAAGTGAAAATGGTCAAATTGAGCCATTTTCCCTCCTAGGTATCATGCGACTCGTTAGTGTTACAAGGTCCCGGGTGGCGGTTAATGTGGAACGATGTGTTTTAAATTCGGTGTTATTGCTCTTACGCTCTCTCATACTGATCACTGGAAGGTCAACATGGCAGCTCATGGCAAAGAACTCTGTGAGGATCAGGAAAAAAAAAGAATTGCTGCTCTACATAAAGATGGCCTAAGCTATAAGTAGACCGATAACACCCTGAAAGTGAGCTGCAGCACGGTGGTCAAGACCATACAGCGGTTTAACAGGGCAGGTTCCACTCAGAACAGGATTCGCCATGGTCGACCAAAGAAGTTGCACGTGCCCAGTGCCATATCCAGAGGCTGGCTTTCAAAGATAAGACTTATGACTGCTGCCAGCATTGCTGCAGAGGTTAAAGATCTTAAGATCGAGTCCGATTGAAATTGTCTGTAAGCATAAAATTAGACTTGTCACAAAACCAGTCACGAAAGCCTCGCATGGTGGCGTAAATGGAAAGGCGTAGGAATAATCTGGTACACAAGCAAGACAAAAGTGATGTTATTCTGTCTGGATTACTAGAAAATATTCGATTGCCTTGACAAACCTCAGTCGCGTCGCCAAAACGTGCATAAGGCGGATAAGCAGTAAAGCTGATTTGATCAAAGTTGATCAACTTTCAAAGGCTACTTACTGTAACTTTAACATAAAAGTATTTTGAATAAAACAGAAATAAAACTCAGTGGTACGAGTTTAAAAAGGCATTTAAGGCATTTAAAAATAACGTTCGATTCATTAGGGTTACCATGGTGATCTATGATGTTATGAAACCATTGCTTATTTACAACAGAAAGAAAATTATCCATGTGAAAGCATATGTGAGAATGAAAGCAACCTGAACTAAATATATTAGCTCATGATTGTTAATGTACAAGTTTATAAGAGAGTTTTTCAACTCTCTGGCATCCATACTGACCACAAATACAGACAAGTTTTTTTTTGTTTGTTTTTGTGTTTTCTGGAATGGACACAAGCTTTCACCAAAGGTTTTACATATACCAGTATCTAAAGTAGGGCAGGGACTCATCCACATGTCAGCTAGAGTGAAAGTCCTGAATATGCAGACAGCTCAAAGATTGCTGTTCCAGGTGAACTTTCCCTAGAGAATCCACAAACTGGCTATGCTTCAGAAGTCTGGTGGACTGGGTTAGAAACGAGCTATTGCTGACATCTCAGGGGTGGAGAAACTCCACAATGAGATGGGCTTTTTATTCTAAGCAAGCGTTTTTTTTTTTTCTTTTAAGACAGAGACCAAGGGATCACATAAAAGTAAATGGATTATGCTCCTGTTTATTGGAATGACAACCTGAAGCTTATAGTGGATTTGTTTTCGTAACTTGCTCCAAACGTCTGTGCTGTATTGTTTGGAATTAAATAAGTGTGGGACGGTTATTATTTCATAGAAGACGACGGAAAGGTGGAACCTCATCCTAAATTTCCTTGTATGGTTGTACAGTCTTGGCTACTCCACCACAGTCAAGTTTTGGGAGAAAACGTATCTGGACAAGTAGGTGAAAGTTCAAAATCCATAAATCAGTCATTGGTTAGTCTGAATGACTACCGGGTGAGTCAAAAGCCACATTGTGTTGGTCCACAGTCCAGGTTTCTCTGAATTTGGTTATGCGGAATGCAGCAGTGCTGTTTAAGTTTGTGGCTATAATATGGCAGCTGTGTTTCCCGGACATCGCGACCATCAATTCCATCTTCAGCTACCTTTCATGAACACCAAAAGTTTAGATATTTCTGTTACCTTTTAAACCATGAGCAATTTTGCAAATTGTAGTCAATCTGAGACAATTCTGGTCTGCTTTGATAGGCTACATGACCACCCTTCCTACTGGAAAAAAAAACTAGCCCATGAGCCAATATGGCGGATTTTAAGATGGATTTCTAAAACATAGGCCCCCCCCTCACCCATTACTTGCTGGGGTATTCAGATTAGGAATTTCCCTGTTTCTTAAAAATTGTGACTGTGACTTTACTCACCCTGTACATTGTCTTTAGGATGTCTTACAATCTGAAAATTCTATCTTGCTCTGTAAGGAATTAAGGTGATTTAGCGGCTAAGGTTTCCTAATTGGTTTCCTGACAGGTAAAGCAACTAAGAACAACAATAAAGCCTGATCAGGCAAGTTAAATAAGCAGAAAATTAATCGATTAAAACGTTTGGTTCCATCTTGTCAAAAGCTGAAGAGAAATCAGAAAATAAAAGTGGATCATGGACATTGAACAATTCAAAGGATTCACCAAAACTCTGTCTTGAATAAGTGTAGGCTGATTAATATGTTATGGAAGACAACAAAAAAGATCATGCTAATTTTCTTTGTATAGTTGTCCTGTATTGCCAAAATGGGGGAAATGCTAATTGTATCCGTGTGTTGCCATGACATTTTAAAGAACACAATTGATTTCCCATGCCGAAAATGCAATATCGGACCTTCTTCGCTGAAAGAGAAATAAAGCTAGTAGTTCTCACGGCTCATTCTCGATGCAATACTGCTAGTCAGGGCTATGCTAACGCCACCAAAACTCAGCTGACTTCAACATGGTTTAAAGTGTAAACACCCAACCCAAAACTAAGGACGTTTTGCTCTACAGTGACTGGCGGTGAGGATATTTGCAAATAACTCTTAGCTTTGATTAGTAACGAGGCAAAATGTTTGCTCTTCTATGGCGCTAAAAGGAATGTCAGCCAGGAATGTATGAGAAACGTGAATGACAAAATGGAGAACAGTCTATCTGTCTCTTATGGAATTCCAACAGTTTACGTTTACATTTAACGGCATTTAGCAGATGCCCTTATCCAGAGCGACTTACAATTAATACAGTCCAAGCAGTTGTGGGTTAAGGGTCTTGCTCAGGGACCCAAACTGTGGCAGAGGTCGGATTTGAACCCTGGATCATTTGGTCCATAGTCCAGTACCTTAACTGCTAGGCTACCACAGCCCAGTTTATTCCTTTATTCCTTATATCAAGTAGGAAAAAAAACTTTTTTCAAATGATGTATTGTCTGGTTCTGTTGGAGGGAAGGAGGTGGTTGCTATCGTTGTTTAATAAAAGCTTTTAAAGTCTGTCCCTTATTTTACAACATATATCATAAGGAATTAAGCCTTGAGCTTTTAAACGAGTGATTAATTATACTGCAATCTTAGGATGTTTAAAGTTTAATGAATTAGATTACTGCAGATTTAAACAGCGGTGTTAGAGCACTCACTGTTCTACATAACGAGTGCGGCAGGAGATGTCTGGAATTCTAAGTGTTCTAAATCAGCGACGGAAAGTTTATGGAGTTGATATTGAAGTAATATTAAGATCTATCGAAACCTAAATAAATGCAGCACTTTGCATACTGAATTACATGTAGAAATACAGATAAGCTGCTCTGAACAATTGGCCCTGCAATGTAGTAAATTATAATAGGAAATATATAATAGTCCTAATTTCGGGTGCTGCTGGCCATAAACAAGCAGGCACAGGCAGAGGCAGGAGTTAATTTCTGTGAGTGTAACAACGTGGTCTGGCGTGTGGTTGCTTAGCTTAGCATTAGCTCACGTGGCTAACTCGGTTGATGTGTTTAGAGACTTTTTTTAATGTTAGTTACTCGTGTTTTTGTGCATAACCTGCTGCTGCCTATTTGTAACAAGCGCTAAATGGTCACCATGATACTAGATATATCATTCCAAAGTTATAATGACCAGTCGGTAGCACCGCAGCCCCAGAGCAAGAAGGTCCCGGGTTCAATCCAAGGGTGGAGCGGCCTGGGTCCTTTCTGTGTGGAGTCTGCATCTCCTCCCTGTGTCTGCGTGGGTTTAATCCAGGTACTCCGGTTTTCTCCCACAGTCCAAAATCAGGTGTTAGGGCGCCCGATCACTCTAAATTGGCATCGACTTGAGGACGTAATGGCTTGGCCACCTAGTCAACGGGTTGGTGTTAAATAATGGCTAAAACACCACTGCAGTGGTGTATCCAGGGACATCTGCTAGGCGTCTGACAGACTGGGTGATCAAGGTGACAATGACCACGTATAGCTATTTCCTTTCTACTAGTGTACAATCAACATTCATAGGCACTGATAAAAACTAAAACAAAAAGATCAGAATAAACAACATCTATAGGCTACAGTGGTAAGTATTTAGTGGGACCATCCCTTACACTTGAGTAATAGCAGCATCTGGCAGCTTCTACGGTCCGAAGCTTGATCAGGGAAGGTATTTTTTGGAAAAGTAGCAGCCAAAAAACAACTTTCTCAGAAGTGTAAACAGGGTGAACGGTTAATATATGCTAAAGCTCACAAAAACACACAAGCATTACAAAGTGATAAAGGTCTAAAACAACTAAAGTAATATTGACGTAAAACTTTTGTACAATACTGTATATAGCATTTATTTGCATACAAAAGGACATCATATCAGCTATATTACTTCATATCATCGGTCGTCTAAAAATGAAAGGTTAACAAGTGCTGTCCGACTTTCGTTTCCGTCTCTCTATGCTTTCTCGCATTTTCTCTTGAGAACAAGAAAATGTCATTTTAAATACAGAACCCAATACAAACAAAAAAACCCAAGAAAGGTGAGCTTTCTATGCAAACGCCACTTCATTGTATCAAATAACGTCCCAAAAGACGGACCGAATTATCCTCATACGTGAGCAAATAAAAGAAAACTATATTGCTCACAAAACTTAGGGGATACTTTGAACTGAAATGTCCCATACGTGAAGTACGGAATATGATGATATCCTGGTTAACTAGATTCTCCATTATGCAGGTCATACATGTTCTTTCAAACACCATGTTCACGCTTTTAGACACAACTACATCATGGCTCCAGCTTGTAGTTTGTTGTTTTGTGCTAGTCATCCATTGATCCCTCATCAGTGCTCACAGGATGCTTCCTAGAGGATGTTCGCGGATGGACATTGTTGATTGGAGGATTATTTTCAGTCCAGCAGTGACACTGAACTCCAGCAGCACTGCTACGTCTCATCCACTCATACCAGCACAACACACCCTAGCTCACCACCACCAGATCAGTGTCACTTCATTGCTGAGAATGATCCACCACCCAAATCTCTTTGGGTCTACAGAGAAACAGATGGACTACAGATTGCAACTGTAGAACCACAAAGTGCCTCTTTATGGTACGTCAATTCATGTAGCGCTTTTAACAATGGAGCACGGTCTCAAAGCAGCTATACGACTATATTATCTTAAAAGGCCAATCCCAAATTGAGCAAGCCTTGGGCGACCGTGGCAGGGAAAAACTCCCTGAATAAAGGAGGAAGGAACTTTGGGAGGACCAATACTCAAAAAGGGACCCGACCTCCTTGGGTGGCCAAGATGTTAACTGAAACAGTTAACTAGATTCTCCATTATTCATGTCTGTTTTTATTTTGCTCATAAGATATGAATGCAATACTATCTAAATATATAACAAATATAAGAATAATATTGTGTAAACACAATATTATATAAATACTGTACTGTATGGTTACTGTTGTGTACCAGTGTTGATTAAATGGCCCAAATAGTTTGTTTCAGTGTTTTTCATTCATTGATTTGACCTCCACATATTGATTGCTATTGACGACGGGTCAAATCTTATTTCACCGTAATGCTGTGTGCAGCGCACAGACTCGCACAGACTCACCTTCCGCCTCTCTCAAACACATTTACAGAACGGGAAACGGTCTTTTATGTGACAGAGCGGCACAGTTTCTTTTGCAGTTAGACTTTGAAAGAGAGCAGGGAACGCATAATTGTGTTATTCCGTGCTGCGTTTCACTTCTCACACCACTTGCCGATCTTGGCAATTCAGTTGCAATTACAAAGGAAAAGGCAATTCGTCATGTAAGAGACGGAAAATTGATCAGCGCTTCAGGTGGAAGACATTCAGCCTGACATTCTGAAGTCATTTCAGTCTGAAACATTCAGTTGACATGTCCCATAGAGCCTATAAAAACACTGGGATGGTGTTTCTTATAGGTTATACATTATTAAATGGCAGTGCTTCTCTTCTCTCCTTAAGCTCGGTTTTGGAGAATGCTTCTTCTCTCTGGTTTTTCACCTGCTGCACAAAAACAGTCACCTCATAAGTTTTGACATTTGGGCTTCATAAATACTTTAGTGCAGCTCCAATGGCTTGGGTGCTAACAGCCAGCTTCTGTAAACCACAGCTTCAGAAGACCTGGGTTCTGGTGGTGCTTTTATGAAACACTGTAACGGACTGGTGACCTGTCCATGCTGTGCCTCTGTGTGTGATCATTGAATTTTGAGTTAGGCTTCAGAGGGAGCGTAACAGAACGCTTTATTTTGTACATCCTAAGGGTGTAACGATACAACCTGCTCACAATTCGTTCTTCTTACAATTTTTTTTGTAAAAGCGTAAACAGTGCACATTTCCTTGAACAAGTTTCTAAACAAATGCATTTACATTCACAGCATTTAAAAGACGCTCTTATCCAGAGCGACTTACGATAGATACAGTTTTAAATTCCAAGCAATTGTGGGCTAAAGGCTTTGCTCAAACACCCAACAGTGGGGGCTTGGAAGAGCTGGTTTACCAGGATTCGGACCGTGAACCTTCAGGTCTATAGTCCAGAATCTTATCCACTAGGCTACCACAGTTCCCTGCACTTGAAAGAAATAAAATGGAGGGAAAAAAAACCTTTTTTAAACGGTAGCAAAAAGCTCTAATTTAGCTGCACCGTATTTTAAGTAACTGAGAGAAAACATTCCTATTTCAATTCTAAATAAAACAATTCCAAGTAATGTGTACTTTATTTTAAACTTCTAGAGTTTTAAACATGCACGGGAGCATGACGTATTGCAAAAATGCAATTGCAATAGGTGGCGTAACAAACAGAACCCATGTGACGTTGTCGATCTCTACGGTGCACATCTGATGACATTTGTTCATTGTATCCTATTACTTTTTTTCAGATTTCTTTTCCCTTTTGATGGCATAACACGGACATTTCTTAAATAACATTTAAAGGATTGTGCATGTTCAGAAGAACCAGATGCACCAGATACCAGTTACACCAAACTACACACAATTCTGTAGGAGAGGAAAGAAGAGGGTGTAAAGAGCACAACAGATTAAACGAATAAAGAAAGGAAAATGATACATTTGCTAGGTTCAGTGGAAGTCATTTAAAGTCAAACGTCTTCAAAGTCTTCAAATGTGTACTAGATTAAATATCCAGAAATACTGAGCAATAAACGACTGAATATTGTTCTAATATGCTGCTCACAAAAATAAATCAAAATCAAAAATGCCCTATTGTTTTATGAGGAGTGTAATTTAACAGGCACACTTATCTCACACTTTATTAGGTACACCTCCAGGTTTCTACACTCACTGTCCATTTTTTTAGTTCCACTTACCATACAGAAGCACTTTGCAGTTCTACAATTACAGACTGTAATTCATTTGTTTCTCTATGTACTTTGTTTGTTCCTTTACTTTGTTCTCTAATGGTCCGGACCCCCACAGGACCAGCACAGATCAGGTACTATTTGGTCCTCAGCACTGCAGTATTGCTAAAGCTTTCAAACACCATGTTCACGCTTTTAGACACAACTACATCATGGCTCCAGCTTGTAGTTTGTTGTTTTGTGCTAGTCATCCATTGATCCCTCATCAGTGCTCACAGGATGCTTCCTAGAGGATGTTCGCGGATGGACATTGTTGATTGGAGGATTATTTTCAGTCCAGCAGTGACACTGAACTCCAGCAGCACTGCTACGTCTCATCCACTCATACCAGCACAACACACCCTAGCTCACCACCACCAGATCAGTGTCACTTCATTGCTGAGAATGATCCACCACCCAAATCTCTTTGGGTCTACAGAGAAACAGATGGACTACAGATTGCAACTGTAGAACCACAAAGTGCCTCTTTATGGTACGTCAATTCATGTAGCGCTTTTAACAATGGAGCACGGTCTCAAAGCAGCTATACGACTATATTATCTTAAAAGGCCAATCCCAAATTGAGCAAGCCTTGGGCGACCGTGGCAGGAAAAAACTCCCTGAATAAAGGAGGAAGGAACTTTGGGAGGACCAATACTCAAAAAGGGGCCCGACCTCCTTGGGTGGCCAAGATTTAAACTGAAACAGTTAAGTTTGCATGAATAGTCAAATTAAGTAAATAATAATTCAATTAAACAATGTGAAAGATTTGAGATATTGAGTCCTCACGGGGACGTCTTTGGAGACATATCGTCTCCTGATAACTAAATGGGGTAAGCGGAACTGATCAAATGGACAATGAGAGGGAAAATAAGGAGCTTTCTTAAACTGCCCATTGTATCTCAGTCATGGGCAAACAACTAGCGCTTTAAATGAGATGAACTGATTGGTTAAAACTACTAAAGCACCTGGTTTGTTTATTTGGCTTCTTGTATCCGTGGCCATCCAGCGACACACACAAGGTTACATCCATACACAAGTTCATTTCAAGACTAGTCATACACACACACACACACACACACGTCAATGACAATTTCAGACACCTAACGCACGTCTTTGGGCTGTGGGAGGAAACCAGCGTACCCGGAGTAAACCCACACAGACACAGGGAGGGCAAGCAGATTCCTTAGACTCCACACAGAAAGGACCCAGGCCGCTTCACCCTGGGATTGAACCCGGGACCTTCTTGCTGTGGGTCACCATGCTGCCCAAACCACCTGGTACAGACAAAATAAATGCCTACATAGCACTGTTTTGTCTTAGAACAACAAGGTCAATTCCTGAGGGAGGAGAGTTACAGTGTTGGAGTGACAGAAACCCGGAGCTGAGCCTCCAATGGAAGGAGTGTAATATATTAAGCCTGAGCGCAGACACTGTTTTTTGCGAGATTTCTTTACTGTGCTGTATTGTCACGTTTCTTAGACATACACCCGCATGAATCGGTACGAGAGTTCTCAGCAGACTATTACTGGGAAAGCCTGTTACCTATAAAACGAGGTTATGGAAGACTGAATCACATCATAACCATGCAGGAACAGATCCCACCCGTTCACGTAAACGGGAACTTTTTCGTGCGTTCACGTTCTTCGTTACGTACAGAGAGGATTAAAGTATTTAAATCCTCTGTGGAAATTGTGCCTGAGAAACCTAAGACCTTGTTTGTGGGTCTTGGCAGTCTTCTCCAGCTGGAATGATTAGACAGTCATTAGAATCTGTGGCGAAGAATGGCGAAGCAGCTGTTCTCAGCTCCAGAATTAAGTCAATTTGAAAATTAAAGGGCTCGAGGAAAGACAAAAGAGAAGTCACTATGCAACCGAAAGTATGTAGACACAAGAGAGGTTTAAGCACTGATAAATGCTTAGTGCATGGCATGCAATGCATTCCAAATACTGGCTTTACGGCCATAGCTTTCCAGCCAAGTTGTTTGTTTGATAACCCTTGGTTTGTGCACGTGGATGTCTTAATACAGAAAACGCCCTTAAAAATTTTTGGCTACACATATGCACCTTTGTTAAATACATATTTTATATGGGCAAAAGTATTGGGACATTCCTCTTTAAATTCCATCCATCCATTATCTTCTGCTTAATCCACACGGCGTCACGGGTCAGTAGGTGCCCAACCGGCAGCTCTGGGCGCAAGGGCAGGTACAACCCTGGACAGGGCGCCGAGGATGGGATGACTTTAGAGACTTACAGACACCAGTTATCCTAACATGCATGTCGTTGGACTGTGTGAGGAAACCGGAGTATCCGGAGTAAACCCACAGACACGGGGAGGACATGCAGACTTCACACAGAAAGGACCTTCACCCTGGGATTGAACCCGGGACCTTCTTGCTGTGAGACAGCGGTACCGCTGACAGTCACAGCTGGGACTATCAGTGCAAAAACTGTACCATGGAACCCAAGTTTATAACATAAGTGAAATTCTAATTATATATCAGAAAGTATTTCATATATATATATATATGAAATACTTAAATATATA
>JAUZST010078988.1:0-20808 GCA_034779995.1 Parotocinclus haroldoi | reverse complement strand
CAAATTTTTCAAGTTCAAGTCATGAGCCACACATACCTGTGTGAGTACAAGCAGGAGAGAGAGAAAGAGAGAGAGAGAGAGAGAGAGAGAGAGAGAGAGAGAGAGAGAGATGCCCTGTAATTGATTTGGCACCAGAGTGTATTCCTTCCATGTGGCCAGTCTTTCCTGCTAGCCTCTGGCACGCCTCATCAGGAAGTAGTGATTACTGAGGCTGAATTAAGTTTGCAGACCAAAGCTATCAGCCCAAGGAGACAGTGATTGCTGAGAGTCCTCATCCTGTAGGAGATGAACCTGAGGAAGAACTGCCTGATAAGAATAACTGCACTAATAACTTTCCTAGTAAAATCAAAGTTTTGTGCCATGTTATTGTTATTTACGCCCAGTACTGCGAAATATTGGGCATAGCTTATTGCAGAGCATCTGCAATACTACAGTTACTGCAAATTGACTACACCTGCAAATTGACATTTCGTAACCTGAAAAAACCCACAATGCCCAAAGTGAAAAAGCATTTTAACCTTTGGTACCAGTGGCCTAGTGGTTAAGGTACTGGACTGTGGACCTGATGGTCCAGGGTTCAAATCCCTTCTCTACCAAGCTGCCAGAGTTGGGTATTTAAGCAAGGCCCTTAAACCACAGTTGCTTGAATTGTAAGACTGTATCAGTCACTCTGGATAAGGGTGTCTACTAAATGCTGTAAATGTAACCATGGCTTTCTTCATTTTTCAATAGATACTAACAATACTAATTTGTTTAACACACCATGTCTGTGTTTGACCAGAATAGTTGCATTATTCACAGGTTAATATCACACGTTAAATATGCATGTGTCTGAGTCAGTTATTTTTTATTGTAAGTCTTGTAATGGATAGTCATGGCCAAAAGTTTAATCAATTTAAATGGGGGCAATTTGTATTAATGTTAGATTGTGAAGACTGATCAGATGAATTCCTGCCATGAAAATGACCTTATCACAAAAATGACTGCATTCCAGCCACTGCATTTCAGCACTACAAAATGGCCTGCTAACATCATTTCAGTCATGATCTCATTAGCTCAGGAGAAAAGGTTCATGACGACAATCCAGCTGAAAACACTCTGTTGAAGATCTTGAAGGTCAGGTTTGTTAAAATTGTATGGGTGCTTTTAAGTTTTCTTCTATTAACCATGGTTACCATCAAGGAAACACGTACAGTCATCATTGCATTGCATCAAAGGGTTTCACAGACAATGATATTTCCGCTTGTAATATATTACCCTAATCAACCATTTATCAAATCATTACGAACTTCAAGGAGCAGGGTTCAGTTTTAATGAAGAAAGCTTCAGGGCACCCAAGAAATTAAATAAAGCATCAGGACCATGTGATAAAGAGGATGCAGCTATGAGACTGGGTCACCACCAGTGCAGAGCTTGATCAGAAATGGCAGAGGGCATAATGGTGTAAGTGCATCTGAACACACGGTGATACAAATTTGGTGTCAAGAAATGTAGCAAAGAAGCCACTTCTCTTCAAGAAAACATACTGACATTCTGCAGGAAGTATAGGGATTGGACTGCAGAGATGAATGAATGATGAAGCCCCCTTCAGACTGTTCGGGAAA
This sequence comes from Parotocinclus haroldoi, assembly GCA_034779995.1. NCBI lineage: Eukaryota > Metazoa > Chordata > Actinopteri > Siluriformes > Loricariidae > Parotocinclus > Parotocinclus haroldoi. The sequence goes on along the minus strand of JAUZST010078988.1, from coordinate 19,204 downwards.
CCTGGAAAAATGATCGTCTGGAGAAGAAAAGGTGAGTCCTGCATCATGCCAACAATGCAGCATCCCGAGACCATTCATGTCTGGGGTTTCTTCTCATCCAGGGACCCATGCTGGTTCTTTCACCAATAAACCGAAAGCTTGATGACCAAAAAACACTAATAGGTGTAGCAACAATGAGAACCTGTAAACTAAAACATGTAAATTACATGAAATCAATTATTTTAAATTAAGTTGAAATGTATTGAATGAAAATAGCTGTAAAAATACAGCTGACATAGTTTAGATTTGTGTTGATCCAGTGAAATAGATTTTTACAGTGTAATTAGACATCAGGCTAGGATGACATTAACCTGCTGGGTTAAAGTTGCAAAATAATTGATCATTTATCATTTATCCAGTAGCTCTATAAAATATAAGTATTCTTGAAAAGATGAAAATGAATTCTATTTAAAATTCTTAACAGCACAGTCAGTAAAAAGGACATTTTTCTCTCTGGAATGGAAGAAAAAAGGGGTCTCTCCTTCCATTGTTAGGAATTATAGTATTTTTCACAGCATGAGCACAATTTTGTAGTATTGTTTTATTAATTCGTTCTGTTTCTCCCTGTGTCACTGGATTTTGATGATAAGAGGGAAAATTGAAATGTGCAGTTTTCCAGGAAGCGCTCCATTGCCGGATAAGTGCCCAAGAACATCTGGCAGAGTTCACCCGGCACAATCTTAACAGTCAAATTAGCACTGTCACTTCTTGTTTACCCATTTATTCTCCAACTGCTCTAAAACAGGCTAATAATCACTGTATTTAAGCCCCCCTACCTATTTAAACAGTGATTTGTTCTTCTTTCTAAATAAATGTTTTTGTAAGTATGTAAGTATACTATCCATGACCTTAGATCTAAAAGAGCTGAATTAAAAACACAGTTAATAGAATTAGTTCATCATGAATCCTATTATGTTTGGAAAATGGAAACCTGGCAACACTGGCTAGAATACAATTTCATCTCAATCCAGATTCTTGCTGCAATAAATGCATGGAAAATGGACAGAATATGAGCATAGTTCACACAAACACTCCAGTCCTTCATTCTTAATGAAGTGCAGTGGAGATTTGTTTAGGAGATTCTGCAATATGAATGAAAACCTTGAAAATATTATCATAACTTGTGAGTTACAGCTGTTCTACTGCATGTTATTATCACAAATTGTTCACACAACGCAAAAGGCTCAGAATGCTCAATACGTTACACAGAAATTAAATGATTGTATCTGACAATAAGTATATTTGTACATATATGCTCTGTACTCAAATTGACCTGAATGTTTGGCTATCCAAACATAAATGCAAACTCTGCCATACTGCAATATCAGTCTATTTCTCTTCTTCTGTAACAGCCCGCTAAGCATGTGAGTTTAAAGGCAGGAAATAGATCTTGTGCTCAGGGAGCCAAGACTGGGTGGAGAGGGAGGAAAAGGTTGGTGAGCCAGAATTCCTGTAATCTGCACTGACCCTCCCAAACCCTTGACCTCCTACACTACCCTGCTCTCACCCTTTCTCCTTTTCCCTGAATCAACCTGCTTCCTGTCCAAATGCTCACACGCTATCCAGCCACATTTGTCATCAGACTTTCCTTTGTGAGTGTGGGGAAAGTTCTGTCTTACAGTGTATTCACCTGTTGCTGTTGAATGGACACTTCATTCAAATTCATTACTGGGGTGAAGAGAAGGAAGGAGGGAGGGGACATGGAAAAGTTGGTATTAGATTGCTAGTAGATACACTAACAATTCCCAGCTGATCCTGAGAGACATTTATTATAGAAGTTACAGACTGTACCGCCTGAGATAGAACGGTTAAAATAACAGGCCAGGCCATGAAGCAAACACAATGTGTATGAGCACATAAAATATGTACAGGGAATACAGCGTGTCAGATGTCTTCACTTTCTGTCTACTTTATCATTTTGTACATTTTATTATAAATGTATAAAATTGTATTTCTTGACCATCTGCACTCACCAATCCAATATGAAAAAGGAATTTATTTGCAAATATATTATTGAAGAACTGAAATCACCCGTGTAAATGAATTCAGATCCTTTGGCGTGGTGGTGCAGTGGGTAACACTGCTGTCTCGCAGCCTGGGCTCCATCTGTGTGGGGTCTGCATGTCCTCCATTTGCTTGCATAGGTTTTTTTCAGGTCACCTGGATTCCTCCCACATTCCAAAGTGTGTTTATGAATACGTGAGTGTATGTCCCTATGATGTATTGGTGCCCTGTCTAAGGTTGTTCCTGCTTTGTGCCCTGTGCTGCCGGCTAGGGTTAGTGCAATAAATGAATGAATGAACTGAGGAATTTATGAATGCAGCCAAATACAGCAAGGCCCTTGTGAACAGGAGACATGGTATCAGACTGGGTTGGTTCACCTTTCAGCAAAACAATGACCCAAAGCATACTGCCTTGAAAATACTGGACTGGACTCATATCCTATAGTGGTCCAGATGTAAACCTGTAAAATAAGAGGGAAGAGACCTAAAGATAGCAGTTCACAGATGCTTCCTAATCAAATTTGACAGAGCTGGATAGAATCAGCTTAAAGAATGGGATAAACTGCCTAGATGCAGTTGAAGAAGAGTTAACGTAATTGCTACTAAATGGGTTTCTACAAATACCCTTTGGTAAAAATGAAGGGTCTGACTGGATATGTAAATGAAAGAATTTAAATACTGATTTTCAATACATTTGCAAAGATATTTTAAAACATTTTTCTTGATCATTATGGATGAATTATGGTAGATTGGTGCAATTTTCCTATTTTATCCATGTAACATTAAATGTATAATAGGATAAATGTTCTGCATAAGCGTGGGATGTAAATAATCTTTGAATGCATTGTAGATACCATTTCAAAATAATATTCTCTGTTTCGTGAAGGTGTTAGGAAGAAACATATCATGATAGAAAAGTTACCCATAACAATCATCCACACTCCAGTTCTACGATCTAAAAATCGATCGGACGCAAATGATTGTTGCTAATTGAATACTTATACATAGTGACAAAACACCATGCACAGAATATCCACATTGTGAATTGTTTACAACATTGCAAAAGCAATTGCAAAGGCAACCAGAGCTTTGCAGAAATGCTGAATTTGTTATCAATATTTCAGTACTATCTGAACCTTTTATAAGGTTCTTCTATTGAATATGTTTTACTGTAGTTAACCCCTCATGATTGCAGATAAATATATGTTTTTGTAAGTATGTAAGTATACTATCCATGATATTAGATCTAAAAGAGCTGAATTAAAAACACAGTTAATAGAATTAGTTTGTCATTAACCCTATTATGTTTGGAAAATGGAAACCTGGCGACACTGGCTAGAATACAATTTCATCTCAATCCAGATTCTTGCTGCATTTATGGAAGCAGCAATAAATGCATGGAAAATGGACAGAATATGAGCATAGTTCACACAAACACTCCAGTCCTTCATTCTTAATGAAGTGCAGTGTTGATAAGCGACTATAAATCATGATTGTTTTGACAAGTATTACAATTATCTCATGTAGGGACTCTTAAATCTCATTTTCTCGCGAGTCATTCTCAGATGTACAAAGTGATTACCTTTTTTAATGACTTTAACAGCTGAATAACATTTGTAAGTATTTCATCCTATTAAAACAGCACAGACAAACCATATCAGTCAGCACAGTCATCATTTAATTTCAAAATGGGTTTAAATATGAGTATAAATATATAAATACATAACTGATACAGTATATACATGAATACAACAGATCATACATTGGCATATAATTGCCTCCAGCTAGTGTCAGTAAATATTTTGCAGTGTATAGGCACAGTAATGCCCAGTCAGATAAGTTTTACCCCAAAGTGACAGAGGTAGATTTCATCTTTTTTTCGTTCTTTTAAAGCAGCAGAATAAAGGTCCCACACAACAGTCACTTTTAAAATTACTACTGCAGGATTTGAACATAAAACAAGCGACACCCTACAGTTCAAGTGTACATTTGTGCAGCACAATAATGAATTTGCAGCCTGAATGAATTTGTATAAGGTTTTGCAGTGTGGTGAGGGTGTGTGGGTGGCTGCACATAAGAGCGGAACAGAAACAGAGTGATGCATGTAGGCTTCTGACTGCTAATCTTCTTGCATTCCGAGCACGCAGCAGATTCCTTCCATGCTGTTTTTACCTCAATTAAATTGCTCTGCTCACTGTGGCTTTGTGCTCTCATGAATCATTTTATCTATAATCTATATTGAAAAAAATTAGACAAATCAAATTCGTGCCATCGCAAACAGAACTGATCAAAGTTTTTTGTATTTGTTTAAAAATGAATGAGACTCTGAATCCCTCACTGACAATCTGCCGGATTTACTGTATATCTCTCTCACATTGTTCCCCTCAAAGTGTCCTTTCAATGCAGTCTCCAATGCAACAAAGATGGGAATTAACAGGTAAACCCTGCTCAAAATAATTAGGGGAAGCTTTAAAATCATAAAATATCCCCTAATTTTTGTGAGCAATGTACATGGCAGCAGCAGTGCATTTAGACATGGCCATGATGATCCTCTGAAGTACAAACTGGTGGAAACCACAAGAAAGGTAACTTTAAATGTGTCATAGCTGTTGGTGTTGTATAGGCTGGTCTGATTATTTCAGACTCTACTGGCAGCAATTCTCTGGACAAACAGGATTTGGGTCAATAATAAGCAACAATAACTCAAATAATCTCTCATTATAACCAAGATGTGTAGACAAACCTGTGTGAATGTACAGCACATTAAACCTTGAATCAGATGGGCTACAGGAACAGAAGACCACACCCCGGGTGCCACTCCTGTCAGCTAAGACAACTAATAATACAATTCACATGAGTTCACCAAAATTGAACTAAAGAAGATGAGAAGAACGTTGTGTGGCCTGATGAGTCTTGATTTCTGCTTGATTTCTGACATACGGATGGTAGGGTCAGACTTTGGAGTAAAGGACATGAAAGCATGGATCCATCCTGCCTTAAATCAGTGATTCAATCTGCTGATAGCGAATAGTGTTAGGGGATAATTCTTTGGCACACTCTGGTCCCCTTAATACCAATTGAGCATTGTTTAAACACCACAGCCTTCCTGAAAATTGTTCCTGTCCACAGTGTACCATCTTCTGATGGCTAATTCCAGCACCATGTAATTCCAGCACCATGTCACAAAGCTCAAATCATCTCAAACTGGATTCATGACACAGTCTAGATCCACTGTCACCAGATCTCCATCCAATATTCCATCCAGCTTTGGGATGTTTTAAAACAGGAGATTCCCATCATGGAAGTGCCACCGACAAATCTGCAGCAATTGCAGATTGCTCCCCTAAACTCGGCATCAATCCCTCACAAGGCACATGAACAGACACACACTGGGACAGTATTGAGACGACAATTAATGTACTTGGTGGGAAGAAACTACGGTTTAAATTGAGAATTGAACCAGGGATCTGTGCTCACCACTTATACTGCTCACAAAAATAGGGGAATATTTCAAATATGAAGCAATTAAAAAATATGCATTTGATTTTATTTCATTAAATAAGATCATCAGAAAAGCAATTGAAAAGTCAATTAAAGTAGTTTGATTACACAAGTGAGAAGCAAACTCAATTACCATTACTGAGTGGCAAGTGACATATTTATGGGGGTGAACAGAAGCATGTCAGACTGGACGAGAGTATCAAACATTGATTGTTCAGTAGGGTGTATGGTCACCCGAGACTGGCAAAACAAACTGACAGTGATGGGGCATGAACAGGATCAGTCTGAGCAGCCGTTCTTGCGGGATCCTCTTTGTATTCATTTTGAAATATCCCCTAATTTTTGTGAGCCATGTATATATATATAATCTCATACTGTTAAAATGAGAAAAATCCAACTTTTCACTAAGGTAAATTTAATCTAAGAGAACAAATTGATCATGAAGAATTACTATTGTTAAGAAAACCATGTGCCAAAGTTATTGTCCCCATTCTTTTAATACTTTGTATGATTTTTCCTAATTTTCCGTCATTTGTTCTCAAAAAAGACTTTTTGTAAACAGTTGGAAAATAAATTCTCTACAGACATCACTCGTGACCTTTTAGTTCAAAGATATTCTGCAATACAATGTCGATGTAGTGTTGAAACATATAGTATTTATATTTAAGAAAGGCACTGTATCTAAGACCTTAATGAATTACTGAAACAAATAAATAATCACTATTTAATAATAAAAAAAAATATTTTATAATTATTTAGTAATAATATATCATAAATATAATGGAAACACATGACAATGTTCAGTGTTAAAAGGTCTAGTCATATGTTCCACTGCTTTTCAGCCAAGCTATTCTTAGCATGCTTCTTTCCATCTGAATCCATTATTTCTTTTGCTGCCTGGCCAATTAGAATTTAAATAACTAGTATACATAAACATGTAATGAATTCCATTTGATCAGTCCTGCTTTACTCGAAAATTCATCTTCCTCTGTAGGAAAACAGGACTTTTGTCAACACAGATGCAAACTTGAAAGCATCTCACATTTCTCACAAGAGCATATATCCTTCCTTGATTAACAAATTAGAGTTCCTAGTACATAGCCAGCTCCCTGCCAATTATATGCTTCTTTGCATTCACAGACAGCATTTACAACAGGTCACAAAATGGTTCTCTGCAAACATAACCAAAACACAAAATAGAGCTAATAGTCAGATCCATGAATGTGGTACACTGTATCAGTCAACCAACAATTTTAAAGGCCTTTCTCTAAACTGAATTCAAGACCGAATGTACAAGGACTGGTAAGATTCTGTTCAGTTTTGTGTATTAACAAACATGGAGTAAGAGTTGGAGAAAGTGTGGATGTTAACCCCCTTACATGCCTTCAAAAAACACAAAAATTAGGATTACCTTCAGTGGAAGAGCAGATATTTAAAGAAAACTCCAGAAAAATAGAGAAGGTGGTGAAGAGAAGGTACTGTATTCAGCTCCAGTCCTGCTAAGTCAAGGCACTGGATTTGATAAAGTTATAAAGTTCTGTTTTTACTCCTCCAGTGAGGTTCTTCTGAGGAGAAAATTGAACAATCTATCATTCTGACCCTTAACAAAGGGGATTTGGTGTGTTACTTAAACTGTGTCCACTTTTGAAATAGCCTGAGAAATAAGAACTCATAAGAGGCACATTCATAATTTGAAAACAGAGGATGTATGGGAATGCTGAAAAGCCTCTAGATCAGTGATCGTCTGTCCTGTTCCTGGAGATCTCCTGACAGAATTCAGTTCCAATCATAATCCAGCACCTGCTTCAAATATATTACTTGCTCAGTTGGATGGTTGCTGCTAAATTCAGTAGGAAGGTAGGTCTCGAGGAAAAGTTGGTGATTAGTGTTCAGTCTGCATAAAGCACTCTGTCCTGTCTGATACTGAAAACTGTACAGACGAAAGAGGAGGGACAATGTTCCATGCCCACACTTTTCCATTTTCTGAGCCCCACACTGTGTGTTACCACCATACACATACACACAGAGACACAAACACAGACAGGCAAACACACACACTGGCAAACTTTTCTGTTCATGCACTCTCGTTACTCATCCACAGCTGCTAGGAAGGACCAGCAGATCCTCAGCTCAGGTTCCACTCTCCCATTGCGTAAAAAAGCTCACACATTGCTACGGTGTCACAGGATGGGAGAATGACGTACAACGGTGACGAGCTTGCTCTTCTGTTTTTCACAGCGGTGTCTGGTTGCCTTCTCTGTCCCACTTCTTTGCTCATCTTGGGGAGGCAGCCACATGGCTTTGAGAGCAGGAATGCTGGGGACTGACAGCGGCGTTGACGGCAGCAGTGTCTCCACTGGTGGCTTGGTGTTACAGGCCTAGCATTAAGTGTCTTATATGTGCCTGTGTGCAATTGTGTGTGTCCTCTTCAGAGCTGTTTTGACACGAGACATCTGCTGAGGAGCAGTAAACTGTCTGTGAACCCTCCTGCCTGTTTACTGGGTTTCATTGCTCCCTTGGCTTTTGATGGCACCCTCAACACGTCGCCCATCTGTCCTACTTGCTCGTCCACACTGCTGATACCTGAGTGAACATGTAGATTGAAGTCTCGCAAAAATGCTTAACAAATTACAAGATGGTGGCAAAATGTAGAGCCCCCTGATATATTCTTCTGACTTTTCAGTATTTCCTCACAGGGGACACTGTTCACCATTAAAGGGGTCTGCCTCTTTCTTTTTCCTGCGTTTCTTCATATGCACTGTCCAGCAGGACGTAGCCATCAACACCAGGATGACCCCAACTATCAGCAGAACCACCGACACCACCTTTGTTTGAGGGAGATCATTGTAAGTATAGGTTACACCTGTGCCAGCCACACCAATCACTAATGAGATGATTCCAAAGGGGAAGATGCAGCGGTACCAGGACTTCTCCATGCCGCCTGTGGCTTGAGACAGTCTCTCCAAAGAGGACAAAACCTCTGGAACTTTGGCAGGTCCCTCTTGAGATTGGCCACCCTGGCTATGACTCACAGGAGGCTGGGGCTGGCATGCCAGATGTCCTGCAGTACAGCCCATTTTAAAAAGGTGAAAGCTGAGGTGCTGTTGGAGGCCAGGTGCAAACTTCCTCTGGTGGTCTTTTAATCCACTGCTGGTTGGAGCCGAAGGAGATCAAACCTAGATCTAAACAGGCTGCTGTAAAACCATATGCAAAATGAATGTGGTTTCCAAAAATCAAAATCCTTTTCCAGTTTTTCTCTCATTCTCGTTTCTCCAGTGTTCGATACTCTGCACTATGAATCAGCAGCAGCATGCTGGGTACTCAGATAGCCAGGCTGCCTGTGGGTATATAATGTACCAAAGACAGAGGGAGGAGTGAAGAAGCAGTGAGTGGGCAGGACAGTAAATACCATTGGATGACATTACAACATGACGTCAAAAGAGAGAGGAGGGCAATGGGGACTGAAAGGAGAGCAGGATGGAGAAGGGGAGGGTGGGATTTAACAGCTGAGTCTCCAGTCTGTTCTTGCTGTTTTGATGCGTTGCTGCAGCTATTCTTTCTGCATGAAATGGAGAAGACATTTACCTCGAGAAGAACAATATAAGCACAAAAACACATATACATATGTGCTATTCCAGGTACATGCACAGTAATTACTGTAATCTTCCTCAGTGGCTTATTGAATCAATCTCACACAGGCACACACATACACACACATACACACATACACACACACACACACACACACACACACACACACACACACAAAGAATAACAATTAACTAACACTTAATGTATGTTAACTAACAATAGCTATAGAATGTATTCTGCAGTAAGACCTTTGGGGAATCCCTTTTCCAGGCCTCAGCTGCTATATTTAGAACAGTCATTTTTCACAGAACAGGATTAGGAGCTCTATTTTCTGAACAGAGCCGCTGTAACCCAAGCCATGGAGTCAGCGAGGTGTGAATTCAGTTGTGACTGAAACCACACGAGGGAAAAACCAGAGGACAGGCAGAATGGAAGGCTAAAGGCCAATAAAACAAAACAGCAATATTGACTGTTTACTGTCTCCTTATGGTTTCCTTAAGGAGGGTGGGTGAATAATATACTATAATTATGCATATACTATACGTAATTAAATATCCCCTAATTTTTGTGTGCAGTGAACACTGCTGTAATGCAAGTGAATAAAATATCATTGCCTTCTCATAGTCCTCTTTCAGTAGTGGGTCTGCTTTCCTGTTTGATATCGCTGCCTCTGTTTGATGTTAGATATATACACTGCTTGATTATCAGACGTAGGGGCACAGCTAGGTGTAAAAAAATCAACACTAAATAGATTAAGTGATGTACCACTAACATTTGGTGTTACTCTGTCATGGATGAGACATGAAAAATAAATTACCACTATATGTTTTTTATTAATTGCATTAACTAGACATATAAATACATCATCAGTATGTTGTTTGCAGTGTGACTGACAGTATAAAATTGTGGATATCCATTACTCCAAAGTAAGATGCAGAAAAATTTTTAATTAACCACTCAAGTAACTATTGGAAAGATTCTGGTGCATTATGGGAAATGTAGTGCATGTAGTGAAATTGTGGTGTACTTCTACTCAGCAATATAGGATAAAAAAGGCTTTTTACTGTCGTGCTGTTACTGGGGGCCAGCAACATTACCGGGGGTACGTGTCACGTTGAATTGGGTGTGATGACACTCGTTCCGAATTGTACCTTTACTTTGAAGATACTGTGATAACCGAGTTTAGTCATATGACCCAAGCCTTTTTTTCACCAGAATTATACTAGCTGACAGTGTTCAATGTCAGCAATCCCAATTACTCATTTTTACTCAGTTGTATTAAAAAATATATATATTTTTGAAACAATTAAGACAATGCACCAGTATGGATTGAGGCCCAGTAAAACACAACACTACTAAAATATTATTGCAACCTAAAAAAAAAGCATCCTCTCTCTAGCCTTTCAACTAGGATCCACTGCATTTCTGGCCTTTGTCACGACACGTGACATTAGCTCATCACTCCACAGAAAATATGGAAGAATGACAGGAGACATAAGTCCAGCTGACATGCAGGCACACATGCCAACAGCACAGGCATACACTCACGCATGCCAGTGGCATGGGTGCAACACGTTGCTCACTTTTGGGATGTGCTGATGAGGACGAAGACACTGTACAGTAATGAGGGCCGAATCAGGGGCTGCACACAGTGAAAAGAGTGAAATCTCTTTTTTTAGGTATTGTCTAAGACATGGTGAGGTTTTGGTCATTTTTCTGACTATAATATCACAGTGGCGGTTCAGTAGATAAGATAAGGGAAGGCAAACAAGTGGGTTTGAGGAGCTAAATCTGTGTATGCTGCCAGGGTTGTGAACCTTATTAGATTGCATTCTGTAAACACTGCGTCAGTTTAGCTTCTCTGTACATTTCAGCAGACACATCACCCTTCTGTGAGAGTATGAAAAGGTAACAATGAACTTGCTCTGGGCTGCTGTCTTTCTCTGCAGATCTTAAGTTCTCATCAGCAGAGTGACGAGCTGCAGGTGTTTCTCTTCAGGACCTGCAAAGAGACGCAGAATTGGAGATAGGTGAGAGAAAGCAGGTGGAAAACAGAAAATGGGTGGATTTATGCATATGGGTGGTAGCTGAAAAAATAAGTGGTTAGAGTAAGACACTAATAATGACAAATGTGTTTTTTTTTACAGAAACAGCTGATTTTAATTTAAATGAAGAGGAAATCAAAACTAAATCAGTATCAGCAAATACTCATATCTAATCTTTTTCTGTTCTTTGCATTTTTCTGTTCCTATCCCCAGAGGACACTAAATGAGTCACCAGTATATTGCAGAGGATAATCTTTCTTCAGCCCGCTTGCCCTCTTTCAGACCCAGCAATCGAGTCAGCACCGCTGGGTCTGAAACCTGGGTTTCTGCAGTCATGCTGGAAAGTCTGAGCAAAATCTGAGCAGCCTCGTAGTTTTTTTAAAAATGGGAAAATATGCATATGAAATGTATTATAAAACATGGTTTTAGCATCTTTCTAAAGCCCCAGCATGAGTTTCACATTCAGTTAATACATGTTAAACATCATCACATAATTTCTGTCATTTATGGAGCGGCTCTACAGCCTATCAGTCTACACCAGAACACATACAGACATTTTCTTTGCTTCCTCCTTTCCAAGGCAGCTGTTCGCCATCAGTCATGACTTTGCCAGCATGCACTCAGGCACACTGACTTTCTCTCACACGCACACGCTTCCACTCCCTCTTTATTGTATGATACAGCCACGCTATCTATTCATTGGATTCCCTCCCCCTACATCTGTCACTTTGACTCTCTCTCCATTGGCTATGTTAGAGCACCATGCTAAGAATAGCTCCCCAGAGTCTTGCCTCAACAGCCTCTAGGGCATGAGTGTTCATCTTGAAGGGCGTTTCGTGAGTCCCACTCTTCCTCCGTGCTCGTATTCTATTTATAAATACAGCCCAGGTATTATATAAGCACCCGCTTTATGAATGATACTTTGGGCGATGCCAGTGAAGGGTCTGCTGTACTTCCTGTTACACAGCATGATGGTGTCTGTGTGTAGACTTTCAACATTCACTGGGGTGTAAATGTGAGCATCATAAAAATGCCAAAATGGGAATGCAAGACAACAAGCATTTTAGCAACATTTTGATGGCATTTTGAACAACACAAATAAACTCAAAAAGAATGATTTCCATGTGTTCTCCTTTAAGTGCATGTGGATGTCGCAGAAGCCCCCTACTGCACACGGCTGTTGCTAGGCAAAATCAGACGAGGAGATCCACACCAGCAGGTTTACTGCATATAAGTCAGGGAGTGCTGCAGAGCTCAGTGTGGGAAATTCCTGCTTCCTCGAACATTTAACCTATTTTATTGCAGATTAAAAGATGTGGCTTAGAGTTATGGATCTAGATCCTGTTTACAATTGGTCATTTTAGCCTTGGAGTATTATCATAAACCTTCCCATTTTACCCCTGAAAAGGTAGTGTTTTGCTGCCACCCCCCTACGACCCCAACCCAGCCAAGGACATATTTTCCTGAATGATATCTCCAAACATAAGGTACCAGTACCATAAAGTACCTCTGGAACTTGAACCCAGGTCTAACCCTGGACTAACAAATTACTGCTGACCCACCACACTGGGTATTTCTTATCCAAAACAGATGATGGGCAAATTAATTCAGAGGTCAGTCAGGCATTTTAGCCAAATGTAGAATGATAGAACTCTCTTACAAGCTCTGACTCAGAGAGTTGGTTGGCAGGTATTAGGAGCTGATTTGCATATTCAAATGCAGCACAGGAATAAGGTGTAATCTAGCCAACTCACAGTCTGGCATATAACATGTAAATTAATGTAGTTAAAGTCTTATCAGGATCATAGTGAGATACCAAATGTCCTGCTGAATGACTGACAGCTTGTAATAATGTTCAAGAGCATACAGTAGATTTGTGATTTTTTTTCATTGTGTACTTATTAAATTGGATGCTAAGGCTAATCACAATAGATGCGTTGGATAAATATTATAGATACCTTTTTAGATTTTAATTTGCGCTTAAAAATGAAGCTATTATTTTTAAATGTATATATCATTCTTCTGTGAAATCTGTTTCAGTTTAGTTAATCAGATACAAGCAGCTTGAGGTGTAGTGACTGGTGCCGAAAAACAATTATATACAAATCATTTTTAGACATAAGGATAAAAAACCAATAAGCAAGATGAATAATTACAATTAACAAACTAACAATGAAAACACCATTAAGCTAAATAATTCATTGAAAATGCCAGAAGATGGAAAACAGAGGAGATAGCAAAATTTCACCCTCAAGCAAAGAACTAAGTTCAAAAGAGGAACTGAAAAAGATCATCAGAAAAATAATATTTACCTTTCTTCTATTTCGTTTCCATTACATTCTTTTCTTTACAGTTCTCTTCTCTCCTGCAATTCTTTCCTCTGCCTTCTTTTGTCATCTTACTGTTTTCAATATTCTCTTTTTCCAGCATTTTTCAGTGTTCTCTGTTTTTCTGCGTTTAGGTAGAAAGACACATGGTAAACACACCTCTACAAAGGCACAGCAAAACACAGACCAGTTTGGGTGTACTTAGGAGTTCCCCTTGATAGGTGTGCTGGCTCGAGCTTCACATTTCTGCCACCCTGTACTAGTGACAGGACTACAATGACCAACACTTACAAGAAACAGTTGCCCTGCTACTATTCCTAGAACGTTCATAGCACAATACAAAAGTAGATGTGAATCAACACCAGCAACCACAGCCAAGGTACTACAGGTTTTAGCAACCTGGACCTTACCACCAAGCCAAAGTATCTCACACAAATACGTTACTAATGACCAAAAAGGTGATAAATCATCCTGAATGAATGCTGAATCATTTCTGAATAAAATGAACAAATATGTAGATGCCCAACTATTACATTATGTTTTAATAACAGTGTTAATACATTAAAAATACTTTGTTGTAATAATTACACCATATTTTCAGTAAAGATATTTTCCTAGTATCTGGCTCAATCAAAACTCTACGTTTTTCATATAATATAGTCATAAAAAATACTTTTTTCCTCCAAACCTTTACTGCATCACCTCTTCACATCCTGTACTTTAACCAGTTTCATCAGGGCACTATAAGCTTGAATGCACAGCATCTATTTGCTCACCATGCATCCTTCCTGTATGAATCAGGTTCACTGAACCATATGAGATTGGGGTTCATCAAGAAAGTGGCCATCTGGCTTCTCCCTAAAACAGAAGGATAATGTAATTCTATACCCCAAATCACAACCATTAAAAATAATGTCACATCTTTTAAATCAGAAATGTTTAAAGTTGTTTAATTAACACTATAACCAGAGTGTTTATTTCATATAGCTATGTAGACCAAAACGCCCTTTTTATTTTTGATAACTGATGAGATTGATGGTATTGAATGAAGTATGTAACAAGATATCACGGAATATGATTGGTTATGGTTAATAATATTTTTGCTGTTCATGTTACTGTTATTAGCCTCAGAGAGGATACGGATAAGGCGTGAAGATAAAATACTTTACTACAAAGCTAAACACACAATGCCCAGAGCACAAAACACAAACCCTGGGTGCAAGCACAACCAACTTAGTTCAGTCAAACACAAAGCAAGACGACAGTGACTGTCAGATTTGGAGAGAAAGATCAGATTTGGGTGTCGTTCTTTGATAATACAGAAATCTGCTGCAGCTGTCAATACTCTGGCAAACAGGATGTCACTTGTGCTCTGCTAAACTGCATTGCTCCTCAGCTGACTTCTGCTTCGGATCTTATGCCGCTTACACAAATTAGAGATATTTCACGAGGGCATATTTTATTTTGAAAAATCCCCTATTTGTAGTGAGCAGTATAAGATCAGGAGCAGAGGTCAGCTGAGGGACATTTTTAAGCATTAAACAGAGATTTTAAAACATTTTTGTTCCTGTTATTTTTGTTCTTGTTTAATGTTGTTGTTGGTGCTGGTGATGTTTTGTGATGTATTTCTATTTCTTTAACAAGCATGTCACCAAAACCTTTGCACAGTATCAAAGTGGACAAATGAATGATTTTCGTACACAAATCTGTTGCAACAAATATCAGTTCTATTTTCTTCCAAAAATAACATTCTCAGATTTCAATATTGCTTGAACAAATCAAAATGTCTATTTTTGTTCTTATGCTTTGGAGCAGCACTGTAGAGAATAGCTCTGTATTTCAGATTATCTTACCATGCTGCAGAGGAGTTTGCAGGCATTTTGGTGGAATGTTCAGTGACCTTAAAAGAATGAGAGGCGGGATTGAAATGATTCAGAAACGTTGCAACACATTGTACTCAGCTGAGCTAAAGGATGTTGATACACTTGAGCCTGCCACCAAGCACAGATTATGTATCGTTTTCCATGAAATAGTGATATTAAAGCCCTAATATGTTACATTTAAACATTATAGTATCAACAATGATATTTAACAGTTTTTACCATAGAGATAAGTAATAGAGGGTTTAGGGCTTTGCTCCAGAAACCAGTGGTAAGTGTTTAATTGGGTTTGAACACACAACTGTCCTCTTACTTCTAAAGTATACTGCTCACAAAATTAAGGGATATATTAAAATGAATATGAAGTAATTAAAATAAGCATTTGATTGTATTTCATTAAACAAGATCATCAGAAAAGCAAATGAAAAGTCAAAGGAAGTGGTTTGATTATGCAAATGAGATACAAACTCAATTATCATGATTGAGTAGTAACTGATATATTCATAGAGGTGAACAGAAATATGTTAAACTGGATGAGAGTAATTTACTTTAGAAATACATCTAGTGCCTTGTTCTTTTCATCGTTCTTCTCCTTTAAGACATATAAACCATACATCAGCTTGTACTTGAGTCTTTTTTAATAGGATTAGTCTTCACTAAGATTTAGGCCAATTCCAATTTTTTTAAAGAAACAAAGTTGCTTTTGCTTTTTATTTATTTACCACATCAGACCCTAGCACGCTCTGGTTGGATTGTGCTAGTGCACCATTCCTTATTTGCACTAGAGTGAGGTAATGCCTACTAAGAATACGAAACATGTCTGTATGTAGCTCTAGTCTGTAACCATATAGGTCTCCAGTCTAAACAAGACAAGAGTGCAATTACTACTTTGTGGTAAATCACTGTCTCTTACATACAATTTACAGCAATTAACCTAATCAAGATTTTAAAAATGCATTTATCTCATAGCATGGGCAGAAACATGACCTTGTTCTACATACTGCATCATAAAATCCATACAGTGTGATAAAGCTTTCAGCTGCATGCTCTCGATTCTGCATGCTGAGGACTGGACGGTTGCTTTTTCTCTTTCCTTCCCACTCGTTCACTCTCCATCTCACTCCTCCTCTTACCCCTCTCTTTTAGTGCCTGCTAGCTCTGGGTTACCATGGAGAAATGTGTTGAACATGCTGTATTTTTGAACCCTCTCTCACTCTCATGTTGACTGCAGGATGTCTACAGGCTGCAGTATTGGCAACCAGGGGTAAGAACAGTTTGCTGCCTAAAACCAGCTGTGCGTAAGACCAGTGAGCAGACTCAGGACAGGGAGGTGTTAAAAATTCTGCATTAATATGGATATTTATCGCACGTCATCAGTTTCAGAAAATCAGAAATCTTCCTCAACGTTAAAATGCTGATAAAATTCCAGGAGCCAGGAGGTTTATATTATTTGCATTTGCATCTCACAATGTTTACTATGTACTGTATTTCATATCAATAAAATAACAAGAAAATTGGTGTTTAAGGTACTGGATTATTCCTCAGAAGGTTAACTGGTAAATTCCAGCAAGCGCTTTACACTTGAACAATCATAGCATCTGGCAGTTTCATTGGAATGTCAAGTTGACCTGAAATTGAGCAGGAATATTTTTTTTTGAAAGGGTAGCAGCTAGAAGTCACTTTTGTGAAAGGGAACTAGGTGAAGTGTCTAATATAAGCTAAGGCTACATATTGGAATGAATATCAGTGGAAATGGAGTAATGAATCCATGCTTTTGAGTCCAGTTGTCAACAATATGTGGTCATTATGCCACTGCTAAAACAGCAAATCCAATTGTAACCTAAGACAATCAAAGAGCACTGTATGGTACGTGATTTTGGTTACAAAAAGATATTTTCCTTACGTAGTGACCTTTAAATTGTATTATAGAGTGTATAAAATGCATAAAGTGTATACATTGGGTAAATGCATCTGCTAAATGCTGTAGTTGTGAATGCAATCAAATAAATTGATAATGTTGATATAGTGTTGATATTTTAAATCAAATGGTATACAAGCATTCAAACACATGCTAGATGTCAGGAATTTAATTACACAGAATTCCCCATTTTAATGGAATTGTAAAGATTGCTTTTATTAGGTTTCCAAGGGTTCTAAACTATAGGGTTGTAGTTCTCAGGTTGTCTAAGAAATCAAGAAGCAATACCTGTCACTGTCCAAGGTCCTGAAATTGTCTGTTTCTTCAAAATTTATCTCACGCTACTGTGACCTCTTTGCATACTGTAAGGCTAGGGTTCTTAGTTGTTTATTTTCCTCGTTTGTCTTAGTCCCACTTTTTCTGTTCAGTTTCTGTTCAGGCACCTACACCTATTCCCAGAGAACAGTGTTGCAATGGTGGCATCCTAGAGAAGCACGCTCGAAAGAAGTTAGCTCTTTAAAATGACCCATTGTCTTACAGATGTTTGTAAATGCTGATTGCAGGACTAGATTCCCAATATTTAAAAGTCTGAAACCACTTATACTTATATTTAGCATTTTTCTTAAATTTCTGATTTTAGCTGTCAGAAAGGCTATGGTAACCCAGAGAACCGCTCTGTCCAGTTATAGTAAGCAGAAATGTTTTTAGAATGTCCAACACATGGAACCTTAAGGTGGATACAACAGCAAACCACACCATGTTACATTTTTGTCAGCCAAAATAGAAAAGAGAGCTGAAACTACTGTGGGTTTAAGCTCAGCAAATCTGAACACTAGAAAAATGCCTGGTCTGATGAATCTCAGTTTCTGCTTAGTCAAAATAACCCGGTCCCAGCCTATATTGTGTTAATAGTCCAGGTTGATGTAGGTGATGTAATGATGTGGCGATGCTTTCATGACACAGTTTGGACCCATTAAAGCCAATCACTCATCACTAGAATGCCTGTTTTATTTTCACTGCCTTTTTGCATTTCATCATGGCCACGGTTCAACCATTTTTGAATAATTACATTAAGCATGATATCGCACCATGACACAAAACCAAAGTCACCTCCTGTCACTTTCCTGAACATGAAAATGAGTGCAGTGGAATACCTTTGGGAAGTGGCAGAGCTGAAGAATTGGAGCATGAAAGTACACCTGCAAAATCTTTAGGAACCCTGTGACGCAATCATTTCGGCATGCAGCAGAATCTTAAAAGGATATTTCCAACATTTGTCTTGTTGAACTCATGTCATGAAGAAGTAATTTGAAACCCCGCCCTGTATAGCACAGCCTGGTTTAGGGGTGGCATCAGATAGACAAACAAAAGACAAATGCAGAATACCAAACGAAAGCATAAATAAAGAAGGATTCCAACAGCAAAAACATGGCTGAGTTTTACACTGCTCACAAAAAATAGGGGATATTTCAAATTGAAATATCTCCTAATGAAATGGTCCCTAATTTTGAAAGCAGGTTAGATGCGTTTCACTTGGGGAGCTAGGTTATGAATTAAATTAATTAAATAGCATCCATGGAGGAAAGCATACTTTAAAAAAAGCTCCTCTGTGAAGCATTTAGTGGACTAAAGAAGGTCTTGCTGTTTTGATAAAGTGGTACAGAACACCTTCATTAATCCAGTGACGTTCAGAGAGTGTAGTTTAAATCCTGCAACTGGTCTTCAGCAGGGCTTAGGGAAACCATGGCTTGCACAAGTGTTTGCGGGTTTTGTGGTGTGGAAAGCACTTGTGTTAGTACAGTGTGTCTGCATTGCGTCTGAACCCCCTCCTCTCTCTCTCTCTCTCTCTCTCTCTCTCTCTCTCTCTCTCTCTCTCTCTCTCTCTCTCTCTCTCTCTCTC
>JAUZST010078977.1:0-20808 GCA_034779995.1 Parotocinclus haroldoi | reverse complement strand
ATACAGTAGACAGAAAGGTGTATTATGATAGGCAAATATTCTTATACTGATACACTATTATTGGATAAATGACAAAAAGAAATGTGAAAGCTAAATATCACATGATGTAATTTTAAAAACACAAATGCCTGACAATGCTCTCATTTCATAATAACATGAAAATCATAGTAACATATTTGCGATTTTATTTGTTACGATACCGACACATTGCCGGTCGCTAAAGTGAAAATATAAATTAAAAAACGGCACAAACTAAAGGAGTTTGAATGCATTAGCAGTCGACAGTATTCAGAAAAGTGTTTCCTTATGTTACTATATTGAGACAGAAATTAATAGCGCTCACAAAAGTTACTTCAAAGGGGATACTTCAAAATGAAATACCCCATAATTTTGTGAACAGTGCACTATCATCATATATTGCCCAGACCTAATCTGAGGTCACTCTTTGTTAAGAGAAATTAAGAAACTGAAATTGAGAAATTGAAATGCTGCTGACTAGACTTTCAAAGACTAGTAAACATATATTTGTTGAGACAGTTTAAACAGCCATAGTTTTCAATTACTGGAAGAGCTAATACTGACTTTTTTGCTTTAAACTGTATATTATGCTGTAATTTGTCAGTTTTGTAAACATTTTGTAACAACAGTTGTAAAATTAAAACAGTAAGCAGTGGCTGGATCAGCACTAATAGTAAACGAGAACGGAAAGAGTTTAACCTCTGAATAACTGAATAAATGAGGTGATTGGTGATGTGATATTGAAACTATTAAGCAATAATACTGTGCATTTGAATGCTTGGCATTTTTGTAAACACAACCCTCTATTGGTGATGTAAGAAATTACATTGATTGTCCATTGCTCTGACCAGTCCTGCCAAGAGGCAGCCACGACGATGTTTTAATACGAAATGTTGGGATGCAGGGATTGGCTCAGTGCTCATTTACTGCATTTTATCACAATTTTCTATGGTGTTTATTTCCTGGTTGTAAGTGTTGCACATAGTGATGTAGGCAGTGGATAGCGACTTTTATTTTGAAGATGAATGACTTAAATCAGGGCTTGAAATACAGGTTGGATGTTCTCTTTCAGCCCATGGTGTCACTGCTGAGTAGAGCAGAACTGGAAGAACTGTTTAGAATCAGTACAAAAAAAGCAGTTATGCATTTTACATCAAACATTTCTGGTTATCAAGCTATCAGGTGGCAGGTGGCATTAAACGCAGATTGCCACTATTGTTAACATTATATTAATGTGCTTACTCATTTCAATTGGTATTTAAAATCAAGGACCGTAACTGAAGTGTTTCAGAAATAAAAATCAATGTCCAAATATGTGTGTAAGGTGTTTGTGACTGTATGAACAAAGTATGTTGATAACTGGAACAGACAAGAATGCAGAGATTAGTAGGTGTAATATCCATCTGGCAGAGGCACACAGTAGAATAAAAAAGTTTTAGAACAGGCCTGCGAACATGCAGGTCACTGATGTCATCATTGTCTCACGTTTTGTGTTTTGACATGACTTTATAAAATGAAGCACGATTTGTAGCACAGTGTAACAAGTAACCTTGTATCTGACATCTTTCCTCATAGGGATTGTGGCTCTTTGGTCTTTGGCGATCCTGGCTTTTGAGCGATTCTTCGTAATCTGTCGGCCGCTAAAAGATGTCCGTTTGGGGGGTAAACATGCAGCTTTGGGGCTTCTGTTTGTCTGGATTTTCTCCTTTGTCTGCACTATTCCACCAGTGTTTGGCTGGAACAGCTACACGGTCAGCAAGATTGGCACCACCTGTGAACCAAACTGGTGACTCCCTCTCCCCTCATCATGAAATAGTGATATAATACTGCCTGGATATGTGATTCATAGATGCCCATTACAAATGGAATTCTTTAAGATTTTGAAGTCCATTTTAGTTTCTATTGAAGCACACTACCGTTCTATCTTCAACACAAGACTGACTTTTTTACTCTGATTTTTTTGCATCTTCTGCCTTAATTGTGTCAGATGTATTCATTGCTTTCAGCTCTGCAGATAGTACAGTACTCACAATCATGCATTCAGAATGTCATTTTTATCAACTCATTGCTCATTGTTTATGTTTGTGTCTTCTGGGGATTCTGGCTAGAGGAACGTTAGACTGTTAATGCATACATTTTGAAGAAAGCTGTGCTTATCTCTGTCACAGGCACTTTTTACTCATAATGTTTACCATGACATTCACATTAATCACTTCAGACATTCAGCATGCTTCTGTTTCTCGTTACTTCTACTACATTTAGTCATGACCCATGGTGGCTCAGTTTCCTAAACCTGTCTACTTGATGTAGTAAGTGAGAAATGTGGCTTGTCCTGAGTGTTTGCTGTTTTTGTTAAGGTACTCGACAGACCTCAGGGACCATACATATATCATCACCTTCTTTGTTACCTGCTTCATCCTTCCTCTGGGAGTAATCATTATCTCTTATGGTAAACTCATGCAGAAGCTCAGAAAGGTGTGTTATTTTATTGTACCAGGTAGTGAGTACACTGTTTAGTAATAACACATTGCAAGTAAATAGCCACTTAATATATCTAATATAAAATATCTCCTTCCAGGTATCAAGCACTCATGGGAAACTGGGTAATGCTCGGAAGCCAGACCGGGCCGTGGCGCGGATGGTCATTGTAATGATAATAGCTTACATGGTTGCCTGGACACCTTATGCTGCATTCTCTATCATCGTCACAGCCCATCCGACCATCCACATTGACCCTCGTCTGGCTGCAGCACCAGCTTTCTTTGCTAAGACGGCGGCTGTGTACAATCCAGTCATTTATGTGTTCATGAACAATCAGGTGTGTGCCAAACTGACATTAATGTCAGTTATTTCTGCTTGATGACATATATGATTGAGATGTTGAAATATGGCTTTAATTTTAATATAATATTCCTCTTAACAAACTACACATTTCTTAATGCTTAGCACAGTAATGTGTGATTGTTGATCAGTTTGGCTTCTTTCCAATATACTGTGTGTTTCCTGGGTTGGTTCGAAATTGTGAAGTGATGTAAGCAAAGTATATGTAATCAGGTAATCATGGCCATGCGATAATCCAAATACATGCAGTGAGCACTTTGTTAGGAATTTCTTAATAACTTTGTTTTGAAATATTACTGCATAATATTTGTCATTGTCACACGGTCTTGTAATCCTAGTATGTTGGTATGTTGAGTATGTTCGGTTTTTGCTTCGTTAAATAATGAATCAAACATTAATATTAAAAATCTGAGGAGTTATATGGTTGGAAGCAGATCTAATGAAAAATGGATTATGTACTCGTCTGTAAGTCTCCTGAGGTCCTCCACTAGTGAACATGGATTTTGTTACGTTGTTCTATCATTTTGTGTGTGTGTTTTAACTGACTTTCTTTAAAATCAGAAGCACGATTTGGCCCATGATCTCTTTGCGCTCTTAATCTTAGGTTTGTTCACTTCTCGTAAGTACTTATCTGAAAGCAAGTTGATGTACAAAATTCAGATTTTACTCATGTTAAGTCACATTTAATCACTTCATGGATGCTTCAGGAACGCTTAGTAAAGTCATGCCACTGAGAGCATCTGCAGTCTTTAGCGGTGTTGAGAAAGTATGGAGACCTTCTTTTATGAAGTGATTGAACTGACCACCCCCAGGGTTTAGGTCTCAGTTGGAAAAAAGCTGTGCCTCAGTTTGAGATTTTAAGTCCTAAAGCTCTGCTCCTTTCCTAGAATTGACCCAGATACTGACAGCTGTTCTTAAAGACCAGATCAAATCACATCTTATTAACAGTTCCCAAAATATTTATAACTGTAGCATAAATACATAAAGGAAACTGTATTAACAAATAACAACTCTTTACTTTACAGAATATAAAAGGTTTTTATATGAATAAGCTTTAAGGAGGTGTGCAAAACTGTGCTGAGAATGCAGATTCAACCAACCTTGCTGCCTCACAGCAAGAAGAGGTTCAATCCCAGGGTGGAGCGGCCTGGGTCCTTTCTGTTTCTGTATCTGTGTGGGTTTACTCCGGGTACTCCGGTTTTCTCCCACAGTTTAAAAACCATGTGTGTTAATTGGTGTCTCTAAAAACCCATCTAGGGTTGTTCCTTGTTCCAGAGTTGCTGGTTGATCTCGTGATCTCGTTTAATGAAATAAAATCATATGCTTTTTTTATTGCTTCATATTCAAATTTGAAATATCCCCTAATTTTTGTGAGCAGTGTACATCTGTGTGTCTTACTGTAAGGGAGTTCTATGATGCAACAACTTGTCTTGAAAGTGAATTATGTCTTTCAGTTCAGGAAGTGCCTGATTCAGATGTTCAAAGGCAACAGTTCCAGTATTGACTCTTCCCATATGAACCAGACTTCAGACAGAGGAGCCATGATCAACACTGCAGAAAGTCACTTGGGAGAGATGTCATCGATCGCTGCCCGTGTGCCAATGGCCTCGTACAACACGAAAAAGGCTGACATAGACAATGACGAAGAGGAGCAGAATCAAAATGATAATGGGTGCTCCAAGCAACTCCCTTTATCAGAGAACAGAGTGTGTTCTCTATAGAGCTTTACTGCCCTGAAATGACCTACCGCATTGTTCTCCGAATGGTCATCTGTGTAAACTGGCTAAATTGTGACACCTATTTAATCTGTGAGTATTTCTGTGTGTCTATGTTGTGCTCATATGCTCCATAGTGTTACTTGTTGCATAATTCTGAACAATATCTCGTCCTGCCAGTCATTATGTTGTCTTACCTGCACTATGTTGTGGGTAAGATGTAGAATCTAACTGCATTGTATATATGTTGTGGTACAGATACAATACTTGTCTTGTGTAACTGTCCAAGTATAAGAGTTTTGAAATTTCTCTGTCATCTCCTGAACGTCTGATGTCTTTATTGTCCGTACATATACAGATAGCATGTCTGAACTGTGACATTTGAAACCCCCTGTAAACAGCTGATATGTACGTTATTGTTGTAATCTAGCAATATTGTCATGGCATGGTATTAACAAAGATAAACACAATACCTCATAGCACATCCACGTTAGAATTCACGTTACAATACAGTGTACGCTGTGGAAACTTTTCTGTGTAGGAAATTACATTGCTGATCATTACTTTTCCATGCAAATGCAATTCACATTAACAATCAAGCCGATTATTTTGGTAAATCATGAGTTAAAGACATTATTCTTGGAAAAAAAAAACATTGCAGCTGATTCAGTAATGAAAAACATTGACTAAATAGGCACAAGCTTATAACCAATTTATTAAAGTGTAGTGATATGCTTCTAATCTTTGTTTTGTATTCACTGGACTATGTGCTGTCTGTTTATGTTGAACTGATGTTTCATATATGGCATTGCTGTGCCAGTGTACAGTTACCACTTAATTTATTTAGCCTTGTATTTATTAATTGGGTCTAAATTAGATTACAAACAATTTTTATAGAATCAATGATTTGACAATGTGAATTAAGTTTTTAAGACGTAAAAATAAATATATATTATCAAGTGTAGATCAGCAGCTGGCTTTCATACTTCTTTCTTGTGTTCTAAGACGTGTCCTGGACACAGAACCAGTTTATTGCGATTGTTGTTGCAGTTTCAGAGGATGATGCCCTACCAAGTTCAGTTACAAGTCATAAAAATGGTAAATTAAGGGTATGTCCAGGACTGTGAAGAACCATGAAGGCAAAATGATGAAAATTTAAAGTTGGACAATGTGTAAAGCAGCCATGAGAATATTTAAAAAGACTGAATGGTGAATTAGTAGGGTCCAGGAAATATTGCTCAGCAAACTGTCTTTGCTAGATGGAAAGATACGTAAATGAGTGGGGTTCCATATATGAGATCTCTCTACAGTACTTAAAAATCTTCAGTCTCATGTGAAGTATACTGCGCACCAAAATTAGGGTATATTTAGAAAAGAGGGTATATTTAGAATGAATATGAAGCGATTAAAAAAAATAAGCATTTGATTAATTTTATTAAACAAGATCACCTGAAAAGCAAATTAATTATCAAAGAAAGTTGTATGATTATACAACATAGATGCTCAAATTATGGTTATTAAGAAACAAGTGGAATTTCTAGAGGGGTGAACAGAAACGTCAAACTGTATGAGAGTGCCACACAGTGACTGTTCAGTAGGGTGTATGGTCACCCAAAACAGACAGACAGCAATGGGTCATGGACAGGATCAGATTGTCCAGCAGTTCTTGTAGGATCCTCTTCATATTAATTTTGAAATATCTCACAACTTTTGTAAGCAGTGTGCCTAGACTTTGGAGCCTTAACAATTGAGAACATTTTAATTATTTCCTATTTTATGCCACAGAAAGCTGCTGTTGATTTAAATCAGTTGCAAAATCAAGGTACTTCAGATTGTGAAAGATTCTGGCTTTACCATGATGCTACCTGAGAAGGGTCCTTGAAACTCAACTGCAAAGCTAATTCACAAGTGGTTTTGGACATGGGCATCTGATACGTGCTGCTGTAAGTATAGTTCAAATCTATACATCTGACCCCATTCGTGCAGTGCTGCTTGTCTCATACAGTTTAATAGGGTAGAATATTGTCTGGGTTATCTGGGTACAAAGAACAGAGCAACGAGCTTAATTATTGGTTAATAAGGAATGTAAGTAACAAATTGGTGTATTAAGGGACCGAATGCTAAAGAGTAAATGGTCTTAAACTGAGTCTTGTTTTTAAAACCGAAAAGAAGAAAAGAGCATGGTTCCTGCCCAGGGCTTTGTTTTTTTTTTTTACTTTTTTATTAGTCTTTTGCTGTAGGCTTGCTAACTGAAGCATATGAATTTCATTTCCTCAGACCAAGGCCTATATCGTCCTGTATTCACCCACAAGGACACAAATTCAGCAGGGGAGAGACTAGCTTTTATCTCCTCTTTATCTATTCTTCCAAGTGGGGTGGTGGGGAAGGGTTGGTCATGTCATTCACTTTTATGCCATTTATAACTTCAATCTAAAGTAGATGTGGAAAACATTTGCTGGTAAAAATTAAATGTTTTCATATATACCTTTCAGTGTGAAGACAAGTCAAAATGTCACCAACACAAGTGATTTTAAAATGAGGACACGATGAGATTAATGTTAGCTCAAGTAGATTTTGTAAAGTAAGGGCAAAGATGGATTGAGTGGATGTTCCTGGTCCTGGAGCTGTTTGCATTATGAGATGTGCTTTATGAGAAGTCACTGCATCTAACTAACTAAGATCACTATTTCAGCACTTTCTTACAAAGACATGATTACTATAAGCATCCCTTATGCATTGTACAGTTTGATATAAATATGGTGGTGGTTGAAAAAGTGTGGGGGTGCACAGTTTGTGAATTTTCTGTAATTATGTATAGGTATGACCTAAAACATCATCTGATTTTCACACAAGTCCAGTACGCCCAGATAAGTAACTAACTTTATTAAATTAGATTAAATATTATATGACAAAATGAGCTTATTATACTTGTTCCTTAATGGACTGATGAAAACAAAATACATGAACCTTTGCTTTCAATAATCTAGTCTGATCCTCTTGTGCATCAATAACTGCAAATAAATATTTCTGGAAACTGCTGATCAGTCCTGTACATTGGCTTTGAGGTATTTTTTCCTCATTCCTCCATACAGAACGGCTCTGACATGTTGGTGGATTTTCTTACATGAACTTGCATCAGGTTCTTCCACAACATTTGTACTGTAGTTTTTTGCAATAGACCTTTGGCTTGTCCATAGCAAATGGGCAGTAATGTCCTTTTTGGAGAACACTAGCTTTCTCTTGCCAGCCACTGGCATGCACACTGTTGTTGTTCTCCTGATACTGAACTCATGAATATTAAAATCAGCCAATGTGAGAGAGGCATTTAGCTGTGTGGAAGTTACCCTGGGTTCCCTTGCAATCATTCAGACTATTACATATTGTTCTTGGAGTGATTCTTGTTGTTATTTCCTCCATTTGTACATAATCTGTCTGATTGTGGATTGATGGGGTCTAGACTTGTTAAAGATGTTTTCTAACCTTTGTACATGTAATGACTAATATGCACTAACACACTAATATGTGTTGTGGAAACTTTGATAGATCCCTTTTATACAAAAGTGAGCCCACTCTCATTGGATTGTCATCTTATAGTTTGAAAACAGCTGACTTTTATTTAACTTTTTCAGCTTAAATTAATTGTTAATTATATAATGTTTATAATATAATGAATATAATGATAATAATATAATGTAATGTATTAGATTCAAACCACAAGCTGGGTTTTAAAGATAAACTCAATTAAAATTCCCTTATAATAATGTGTTTGTAGCATTTCTGTCTCATTCTATTTCTGTTAAATTCAGTAGTTGTAGGACAAACATTTGTGACAATGATGATGCATGAAGGAAACACAAATGGGAGTGTCTCCTAAGTGAGAAGGAGCAACCATTGAGCAAAAAAAATTGGTATGGTCTAATTCTTCATCTGTGTTTCTCCAAACAAGACAATTTTATTAAGATACCGGCTTGATAACTGACTGAGTTGTTCCTAGTAAATTTCCAATATGTCTAGTAAATGTCCAGTGTTTTATTGATTATTTTATATTTTATATTTTATCATTTGTGTGTTTGTATGTTTGTATGTTTTTTTCCTTATCGATTCCAATAATTTGATTACGGGTGTGTATTTTTCTGTCCTCTTCTCTGCATGCAGATTTCATGTGTCCTCCCGAGTCATATTTTAGGCAAAGCTCAAACCGATCCACGCTCAAGCCGGAAACCCTGATTTAGTCTTTGTTTATTTAGTCTTATTCAGGGTAACTTTCTAGACAGTACACTTTTCACTTTTTAAGCAGGCCAGTGTAAAGTGTTTATGTATTATGTGCACTGTGAGTAGTATCAAAAGAGGTTGGTGCCCCTTGGCTTTCACATGATGCTTCTATAATGCTTTATATTGTAGTGTTGATGAAGAAGGTCATGGAACATCAGCAGTATTGCTCATTATGAACCTTTATTAAACCGACCAACATACACTAAAAAGCAGAACGAACTAGTGGTGTAAAAGGATAAACAGTGAAAAAAAGTTTCCTTTAGTCTAGTTGAGCTAGAATAAACAAAATAAGCTGCTAGTTTACTGTGAGCAGAAACAGTTATCTAAACATTACCTAAATACAGCCACAAATTTTGAATAGACATCCAAGTATTTACAGCTATAGCTAACTCTTGAGTTGTGTCACTGCGGCTTCCATGTTAGACTATGAGGCATCACATAGCGCATACAGTATATGATGTCATAACAGATTATGTCATACATCACACTACCACTGCTGCCTCACAGCAAGAAGGTCCTGGGTTCGATCCCAGCGTGAAGCAGCCTGGGTATTTTCTGTGTGAAGTTTGCTTGTCCTCTCCATGCATGTCTGCGTGGCTTTACTCCAGTTTCCTCCCACAGTCCAAAGACGTGTGTTAGGTTAAGTGATTACTCTAAATTGCCATTGACTTTGGTGTATATAACTACTTCTGATATAACCTTATGTGTAGATATAACCTTGAGTATGGCGTTGGCCACTGGTGTAGATAGCGACATTAAATAAACAAACTAACAAACAAACAAACCACCTTAACCATAAAAGAAGGCCATGCTACTAACACTATGCCTTGTGAAACAATTGTATTCAATGAGGATACTCCCAAGTCAGACCTTCTGATGCTACTGGTGGTCAGTAGAGAGGGAATAAAAGACAGTCAGAAAAAAAGATACAATGAGTCCACATTGAGTTGACTTCTAATAGTAATACTTCATATTTTCTTACTTAAGGTGGTACATAACTTCCTTTATCCAGCAGGCAGGGGAAAGTGGATCAGACAGTTCATAAAAACGAGACCTCTGGCAGAAAGAGTGAAAAGGGAGTTATCCATTTGTCATATGCAATATTTTCAGGCTGTATACTAAAAAGATCAGTTCTGGTTCTGGGCACAAATACATGTGAAATGAAATGCTGCCCACTTAAGAACGTTGTTGCAGAAAAATAAAATACTGATTTTATTCATCTTTACCAGCTTAGTCATTCTAATTGTGATATTCTAGATATGTGAAGGAATTTAACTGAAACTAACCCTTCTTCATGTCAATGGTTGAGAATTGCCTGCCACTTTACATTAGACATATTTATTTCCTGTTCCCTGCTTTCTTTCATTTTAAAATTTGAATCTTTGAAGATTTAGAAATATTTCAATATTTGAAATAATATTAGAACTAAAGATAAATATATATATTGCACACAAAAATGAAGCCGCTCTATTCAAAATGAATACAAAGCAATAAAAAAATTTGATCGTATTTCATTTGCAAAACCTTATATATATTAATATTACCATCTTCCCAAACATTTTGTATTAGCACTTCAGCTTTCTGCTACTGATAAGTCCTTTTGAGAAAAGTGCATTTTCATAATATGATCAAAAAGCATTTTCTCAATCTGTCTTATTCATCTGGGCTGCTGCATAGGTCTGGAAAGTGGAAATGAATGTAAGAGATGAAGCTGCGTCTTAGCAAAATCAGTTAAGCCCTAGCATAATGAAAAAAGAGGAAGCAGACCAGTCAACAGGGAACTACTGATTATACTTCAAAGGGAAGTTTACCAAGAGTTACTTGCCAGATGGAGCCAGTCAGAGGTGACTTAAGGATGGCCAAACAAACCCAAACTACCCAGGCTAGTGGTGGTAGCGACTCATCAGTGATGTAGTGTTGGCACTGATGGTATCCAACAGATCCAGCTCATCCTCTGTACAATGGACCCAGCTCTCCAAACATCTACTGGAAAAAAATTTACATTTCATAGTACAACTGTAAACTTGCTTGACTACGAACTGACCATAAATCATTTTACATTTCTACTATGGATTTTGAAGGTAATTTGACCATTTTTATGGTTCTACTGTCAAATTTCATAGTACATTTTTCCTGGGTCAGTGTGCCAGTGGCAATGCAGAATGACAATGCAGATGCAACAGTGCTAGTCACCAGAGTAAAACACTCAGTACTGCCCAGGATTAAGTGCTTGTGCTGTGGAAAATAATGACACCCAGCATGGATCTTTCACTGATAACACACAGGACTGAGTAGCCGGTTCCACATGGTTCAGTTCACTAGGTTTGGGCAACAGCTAGCTACAGGTAAGTAGCTCTACAGAAAATAATACTATATGATATTTATATAGCGCTTTTCAATGATACAATGACGCTTCCAAATAGTTCAAACAGATGACATCTAACATCAAAAACAAACAAACAAAACATATGGAAGACAATGCTTTTTACATACTTGTTACATGCCTAGCTACAGTTTGGGCTAGCTTGATCGCCTCTTCTGGGCAAGATGGAATAGCATGGCTTGATACAATGTTTTACTAAATTAATAGGTTACCTACTGTATCCTATTGCAACTTAATGTATTTATGCATTTTATAGTCTAACAAGATTTGATATTTAAATGGTACATTAATACATGCTGTAGCTTAAAAAGACAAAGGTTCTAATTTATAACTGTTAAATACTAAATACATTTCTTATGAATTTTATGTAAATTCATTTGGCACTGGGAATGCAAAATAATTGAATAAGGTAAGAGTGTGTTTGCCCACCAATAAAGAGGGTACAAGAGTGGCATTCTTGCTGTGAGGTCTTTACTGGAGTTCTGCTATGTATTAAATAAGTAGTGACACTTTACACAGTAATTGTTCTGTAATTTGAATGAGCATAGATGCATTTAATTCTGCAAGTTTTACGTATCATTGGTGCCGTAGGCTGTACTCATCTGGATCAACGTGTAGCCTTGTGGAGGCAGACTAAGTGAACTGCAAATCCTTTCAAAGCATTCATGTGCCGGTAAATATTGCTATTACCTACTCAACAGACTAATCGGTCAAATCAATATTTAATTATGACATAATTAAGAGCTATCAGTGAGGCGGCTTATATCCAGTAACCTAATTGTGACTTGATTGCTATTTAGGCGTGGGTTTTAGCGTGGTTCTGGGCCAGGTCATCATCATTCGATCTCCATTCGGTAGGCACGCCCCACCACCGGCGAGCTCGCGCCCTTGCACGCACTTTTGGGGATAGTGGTAACGGATCGGGCGCTTTTGATGCCGATGGACGCGTATGGGGGGAACCCCGGAGGTATTTGGTGTTTTGGGGACACTTTAAGGGTCTCCCATCCCGTACTTGTCCGCCCAGCTGCATGTACTCTATAAGACGAGCCCCGGCATGGCTTTCTTCCACTGCATGCACACTCGAGCTTACGCTCGCTCCCTGGCATTCAGACTACCTCTGTGCCTCACCATTTGGGAGACGTCCCAAATCGTGCTCTCCGCACGCCTGCCCCATTGGCGCTTCGGCGTCCTCTCATGACCAGTTCTCACGTTGCTCCCAGTCGCGACGCAACACCGTGGCACGCCCTTTTATCCTTTTGGTTTTTTGTGTTTAGGAGCCTTACGCTCCGCTCTTAACCCCCTTTTCGTTTTCCCCATTATTATTATACGTCATGGGATGCGTCTATTCCGCATCTTTGGGTCCTACCAAAAACCACCACATCTCGTAACAGGCTGGCACTTCCAGGTTTTCCAGGTGAACTCCATTTTGAAAGTCACTGTACAGAAAAGGTGAAACCTTCCTCTTTGTCTATGCTATTAACATGGGTCTTCAGTAAAAAGTGGAAGGTGAACACAAATGGGTACCACTCACTAATTTAATTGGAGAGGATTCAAGTGTTGCAATATGATTGATTTGGATACTGTGGTAAATTAACAGAAAAAAGACCCAACATGATGCACTCCAGTGTACATGCCGATGAGATGCACCAAAATGTACATTTGTGTTTGATGTTTCAACTGGTTCATCATGTGAGCATTCAAACTCCATCTTTAGCATAACCTTTGAGCTTTGTCCAACTCCTTCCTCCTTGAGAATCCAATAACGTTCTCTGCAGCAGGTACTTAAAAAAATCTTTTTAATAGTTGTTACTCTTTTGTTTTGAATTTGCATACTTGGTGAGCACATCTATGGCTACTGCTTTGTACTCTTAACTGATCTCTGAGAAAGGTCTCGAAACAAATGATTAATTTTGCATTGTGCATATGGGTGGCCCCTTTTCAATCTCAAACTTTCTTAAACTTTTTGTTTGGTTTCTGCAACATTGCAACTGTGATTTTAGATCTGTCAGGATGAGGTTGCTGTTGGGTGGCGCTGTTGTCACCCGCTGCTTTTCCTATATATGCACCCCTGTTCTTCTCCACTCTTTGTTGTGCTTTTCTCTCTTCGCTTACCTTTCCTATGTTGATTGTTATATTGTATTGTTTCCTTGTTAGCCTATGTCTGTGCTTTCTTTGTTTTAGCCTAGTGTGTTGTAGTTGTATGTGTCTTCCTTGTTTACTGTTGCTAGCATTTGTTGGGTTATTGTCTGTTTATTGTAGGTTTTGTCTTTAGTAGTCCTTTGTGTGTCAGCCTGTTCGGTTTGTTTATCCCCTTACTGTGTTTGTCCTGCTCTTTTCTGTTTTCTATGTCTATCACTGTAAATAAACCCTCTACACTTGCACTTATGTCTGACTCTGTGTCTCTTTCCTCTCCCATCCGTGACAAGTTCTGGTATCACTTCCTCTTATTTCTTATTATTCCTATGTTTAGCCTAAAATAAACAGTCACTAACCCCACACATCTGCAGCGAAAATATTCCCTTTGGGTTAAGTAATAGCTATATGTGAGGTAAGGACTAGTAATACCAGGTGAATACTGTGCATGATTGAAAGAAAAGTAATGAATATTTGACTGGTCATTATGCAAATACCCATAGAGTTGCTTTATTTGTAATATTATGAGCTGTGTTAACAGTACCGTGCATTCCTTTAGTTCTATGCTGAGCTACTAGAGAAGAGTCTTTTCTCACTGTGGGTTCTGGATCGATTAATAATGCACAGCTGAGCGTTGGAGTAATTACTCCCTTTAGTGTGTTTTCCCTGCATTACCAATTTAGTTTGATGGACACAGTCAGTCAAGGGTGAAAAGAGGCAAAATATGAAAAATAGAAGTTAGCAAATTAATAATTTTTTACCAGGGCAAAACACGTTTTGATAATAGGGTTGCACACAGGTTCCATGCATAATTCCTATTACTTATGATAGGTTAATGATGAAAAAAGACCTTTAAACAATTACATTAGACCTTTGATATTAACTTCAACACAGATTTAAAACTTATTCTAGAAATGTTCTATGTTATGTAAGGCAGTGATCAAAAAGGCAGGATAAAAGAAAAAAACAATTTAGGGCTCCACGTATGATGTTTGGTAATTTAGTTATATTATATAAGTTAGAATGAAATTAAAATTAATGTCAGTGTTAGTTTTGTTATTGTATATAATCTTTTTAAACCTTTATAAGAAAGTCAAGCAAACTGTGAGGGTTACTTCCGAAAATCAAAATAGACTTAAACATTTATTCTGCTTGCATTTCATGAATGAGGCCCATAGAGTTTCAGTACATGGTCCAAGTCCAAATTTAGCCACAGTTCTGTAAGTAATGGTCACATTGTGAACAGTTAGAGCTAACTGTTTTAAACTAACGGTGTCCCAAAGTCTGAAATTCAATACTTATATAATTTTAATACTTAGTCTCCTATAAATGCTTGATGTGTTGCAATCTGGTGGAGACATTCCTGGAAAACCCTTACAGTGTGTGGGTGAGCATTGTCCTGCGGAAAAATGCCAACTGGAAACCCTGCCATAAGAACCAACATGTGGGCGCAACAATCCACAATCTCAAGATACGCAATCTCACTGGTCCCAGTGTGAGTGAATAAGTTAGTGGGTATGTATGTGCTCTGCTATGGATTGGCACCCTGTGTAGGATTGGATTCTGCCTTGTGCTTTGTGCCACTATTTAGGCCCAGCCTCCATGTGCCCCTCAACTGGAATTAATCATTATGAAAATAAATTAAGAAAGTACTTTTTCACATACTGTCAGTGTAGTAATTATATTTGTATTACAGCATGTATCTGTCTGTCTGTTTGCCAGAAAAAAGATTACAGATTTATTTTTGGAGTCTTGTTCTTAGCTTTCTCCCAGGTGGTGTGACTTGGATTGCAGGTTGTGTGGGTTGCTGACTGGATTGTATTTTGAGGAGGTGCAATCCATGCCTTGTGCGATTCTACTTTCTCAAGCCTGTATTGTTTGCCTGGTCTGTTAACATTTGTATGTTCATTATTGTTTTTTTTATTTAATATTACACTTTATATGATCTTTATATAGTCTAAATATATGGTAACGATGACCTCCTACCCCCTTCACTGGTACACATTTACCAGTACAGAATACTTCATGAAAATGTATATTGTACATAAAATATATTCTTAACATGGGGGGAGGGGGGCATGCAAATGAATTTGCCAACAGTTACTATGTTATGAATGATTAAGCATGCTATAAGTAATGGATCCATGCTCTTACAGAGATATCTTCTTCTTGCAGACAAATTTGGTAGGCAAGTCTACTTTGAGGTCTGAGCTTTTGATCATGGCTCTGTTTGTTGTCCTTTAACCCGTTAGTCTGCTGTTTGTACTGACTTTCAAATACCACAAATGCATCAGCAAATGACAGATGCCATTGCACTTCTGAGAATTAGCTGAAATATTAACCTGCATTTTAGTTCTATCTTTAAAAGTTAAATTAGAATGATGACTTGCATTTACTTGGGGTTCATATGTCAATTTACTATAATAATAACAATAATAATAATAATAATAATATTAATAATAATAATAATAATAATAATAATGTAACATTAAAATTAATTTACATAAAAATCCTTCAATTAACCCACAGAGGTTACGCATGTGAATAATATTTTAAAAAATAAAGATAGGTAGAAAAAGAAGAATTAAAAACAGAACACTAGAACACTAATACCATGGGTTTAACATATAATTAGAAAGTGATATTTTGGGTGTGGGAATGCTGCAATGGAGTTTTGAATTCAACTCTATCCCAGTGGATATGTGGGTGTAAAACAGGATGCTGTGCTGTAGTTAACTGTGCGTGGTTTTACAATGTATTATTGAAAAAAGACACAGTGACATCAGAGGCCCTAGGCTCAGGTGCGCAATTTCATAGGCTATGCCCGAAATGGTCAGTGACCGGACCCACAACCCCAAATAAGAAAAAATGTATACAGTAGGGAGAATGCAAATAAAAATAAATCTGATGTTCTTACATTTACTTTGATTTTTTTTTTTTTTACTGCAGACAGTGGGCGATAGTTCATGTTTTGTCAGGTTAGCTTAATTTCTTTGTTAAAAAACATCCATTCCTGCTTTTTAGGTCTGCAACATTCCAAAAAAGTTAGTACTGTTAAACATTTACCACTTGTAATACTGCTATTCCTTTTCATCTGTTTTTTTGCACTGAGAATATCAAATGATTTTATGTTTCAGATGTTATTTTGTATCGTTCTTCCTAAAAACAACAGCATGGGGTTGTTGTCCCTTATTAGCTTTAAAATTATCCATTCATTACCTGTTGGGGCCTGGCCAGAGCTGTAGGGAGGCCAGTCCAGTACCCATACTCTTCTTCTGTATCCATTGTTTTGTAATATGTGCATCAAGTAGGCAGTACATGCTACTATACAGTGTTTCCTCCGCAAAAATCCGCGAAGTAGGGACGTTTTATTTATTTAAGTATTTAGACACCGTTTTAAAACCCCTCCCCACACTTTTACACTACATAAACCTTTCCCATTCCCTCAAAAACTGTAACGCAGGAGGAAAATGCCGAATCACTGACAGTCCAGGGTTGGAATGCCAGGAAAACTCGGCAGACAGGATCAAATAAAGGTTCGGCGAGAAGCAAAAAACGAGAGGTGGAAAATGGGTCGGCAACGGTAAGTACGGCGATAATCGAAAAACAGCGTTTCTCTATGTAGTTTTAAATATCTGACATGGGTACCATTGAAGAAAATACATCCTCATGTATATGTTAACTATATCACACGTACTACGCAAGCGCAGAGTTCTGCAAAAAGGCTGCGAGAGGTGACCCGCGCAGTGGCGAGGGAACACTGTAATGTACTTTTCTGCAGTAATGCTGCCATCAAATAACTGTTAGGCACCCGCATCTCCTTTTGGACTTGTTGGTGATAACAGTCTGAATGGTCCTTTTTATCTTATCTTTATCTTTTTTATCTATCCAGAGCACATAATGCCTATTAAAAAGACCTGGAATACTGATTATCTGAGCACAATACACATTTACACTGCGTGATGTTTCATCCCATGTCCCTGAGCTCTGAAAGGTGGATCATTCTCAGTGGTCAAACCGGAGTTTCTAAACACCTCAGTGTGCACAAACAAAAACAGCATTTGTGAGCACCAAAAAAGGGGTTAGATGTTGACACAAATTGGGCAACAATGGGTGACCTGCTGTCTTTGCCTTTACATCTACACAGCAGGATAGTCTGTAACTGTATAAATATCAAGTGTGTCTATATGGTCTGTGAAATTGATGCAATGAATGTAGAAACAATAAACTGATTGGTAAGTGTACATGTAAGGTGTTTTCTCCAGTTAAATATACACTCTAATTTAATTTAGACAATTAGACATTAGACATAATTAGACATTTTCACTGTGTAAATGCTGCTAATTTACAGTTCTCTCCAAAAGCACTCCTACATGCACCTTCACCTCGCACTGTTCCTGTGCTGCCCTCTGCTGTACTCAGCTTTAGTGTAACGCTGATATTAAGAAATGTTTAACAGTACACGATGTCATGTGTTTTTCTCTCTTTGGTTCAGATAACAGCACTGCTTATCGGATAGTAGTGACTCATTCAAGATCATGTAGGCTTGAGTGCAAACCAGTCTGTTTTCTGATACGTGGTCAGAGATTATTAATACAGTCTTGCACTTGAAGCTTGTGCAAAATGGTTAATTTATTTGGGAAATTAGCTTTTTCCATAGTGCAGCAGGTTCTAAGGCTTAGAAAACCACCACTGTGCCCTTGGGAAAGACAGTTACCACATGTTGCATCATGGAACTTCATATTCCATACCCATTCTAAATGCACTATCCATGACAGAATGCCTTTCTTGATCAGTATTGTTTTTAACCAGCAGTGGTGCCACCTTCTCCTCTAACACTATGAAAATATAAAGCACTCTGCAAAGTTGCTTGCGTTCATTCATAATGCATAGCCTGAACCATATTTCCACACAACTAATGAGAGATAAATTTAGGTTGAAAGGTAATGAGACAAAGCCTAATAGCTGCATTACTGCAAAAAAAGTGAAGGTAATGACTGTGATAAATGTAACCCGTTTAAATGTGAGCTAAGAATTTATTCCCACATGGAGTCAATACTGACACAAAGAAGGTACAGAGACTTGATTTTTGAGTTGGGTGTAGCTGAACTTCGTCTTGGTTCTTGAAGATGTTTCAGCTCTCAGCCAAAAGACTCCTTCAATTCTAAAAGATCCCAGGTATTTAACTCTAATGAGGTTGTCCCCTTAGACAAGATCCAGAGAGTTTTTGAACCATCCTGTCAATAGCCTGTCAATCTCACTAGAATACAAATTGTTTAAGAGAAGAGGTGGTTTACGATAGAAATTATCAGCCACCCACAAAGCAGCCTTAAGATTATTTACCAAGAGTTTTAACCTCCATTCACTCCTCGAACCATGTGACTCTAACAGCTCACATTATGGCTGGGCAACGACATGCCTCACACCTTGACCCATGTGATCCTAATCTATTGACAGGTCAAGGGCTATCAGGCCTACCTCCAAGGTGACAAC
Source organism: Parotocinclus haroldoi (assembly GCA_034779995.1). Classification (NCBI taxonomy): domain Eukaryota; kingdom Metazoa; phylum Chordata; class Actinopteri; order Siluriformes; family Loricariidae; genus Parotocinclus; species Parotocinclus haroldoi. The sequence continues at coordinate 1,953 of JAUZST010078977.1, read as the reverse complement.
CCTAATAGGGGAAAATATCTGGGGCTTCCAATCAGCTTTTGTAACTGAAGAAACCTTTTGGGTGAGAGGTGAAACATCTTTAAGAAACAAGGGGAAGTGAAGAAGTCCAGTTGACTTCAACACTAAAGTCTACCATGATCTGGATGACTGGGAATTTACACAGTGCTGCTTTCTATATTTGTAAAATCCAGAAATAAAATTTTATCTTTAAATAAATTATTTAGCCCTTCCCTTGCTCTTGACTTCAGGTCTTTGGATTGCAGAAAATAAGTTACTGCCTTGTACAAATTGGAAGTGGATAGTCATTACTGGTCAACCAGAACTGGTGGGGGACTGTGGTAGCTTAGCAGTTATGGTACTGGATTCCGAACCTGATGGTTCAGGGTTCAACTCCCACCTCTGCCACCTCTATCACGGTTGGGTCCTTAAGGAAGGCCCTTAACTCACAATTGCTTAAATTGTAAGAACTATCAGCTGTAAGTCGCTCTGGATTAGGTTGTCTGCTAAATGCCGTAAATGATTAATTAGAACAGTCTCAAATTACAATCTGTTTTAGATTTCAGATGTAGGCAAACCAGGAGCGCTGATGCTGAAGAAAACTGAGGAACATTCTTTTTAATCATTTCAATAATTTGCAATAATTGGCAAAACGAGGCAATACAGGTTCTAGACAAAGCATGGAAAAAACAAAGACCAGGCGACGCAAAACTGAGCGTGAACAGGGATAGGAAACCAAGGACAAAACGATACACAAACGTAACAAACTAAAATAAAAAGAGAACATAAACTGGGCGACCGAAACCAGGTCCTAACCACCCGGTAATCAAATCAAGACTTAACCTCTAAGCAAAGCAAAATGGCAGTATAAATAGGTAGAGCCAAACGAGTCCCAGGTGAGGGCAGTGAGTGCATGGAGTTCAGCAAGAACGCCCGTGGGCGTGACACATAGTAACAATGAGTAAGTCATTGTGTGCTTTTATGTGTAATTTCTGGTCTGCTGCTACCCGTAGAAAGTCTTAGGAACAGATCCTAACCAAATTATTTATCAGATTATTTATATATTTGATTTTATTCAATCAGATTTAAAATTTACTCAGTATGAACTGCAGACCTTGAGAGACCCTGAATTGAATAAAGTGGGTATGAAATGTGAGTGAGTATATGAGTGGGTAATCTTTTTAAATTCATCTACTGTGACATACCTAATGAACTGCCTAAATTTATGCCCTATTGTTCTAGGCTGATGAAATCAAACACGATTTTCATATGAATTCCCCTCCTTATAAAAATAAAGTGCATAAATTAAACAGAGCTGCAAATTAAATTAGGCAAATGGGGCATGTGCCAAAACATGGAATGCTGCTAAAGCACTAATTATATATTGATGTAGATAGAGCTTTGTGGCAAGGAAAATTGCATTAATTTCCTTTTCTTTTCTTTTCCTTCTTTTCTCTTCTGCTATAAATCGGAGATAAAAACATCAAAAACCATCAGGGAATATGATGGCATCTGGGCACACAAGATGGATGGTAGATAAACTTGCATTACCTAGAGTAAACTTGATATCTGTCACCCCAGAGAAGTACAAAGAAAAAAGGAGGCCAGAGCATGAGAATCCATCTACAGTTGTCACTTGAGGTCCATGAGTAAGAAATACCTCTTTTATACATATAAAAGTCATGTTGCATACTGATTCACCCTTAAAAATCACCTTTTTTCACAGGAAAAGTATAATCTTTTATTTATGTTGTTACTATCTACTGACCAACCCTAAGAGATGTAATAAATTCAGTGTATTTCAAAGTGTCTCTATCTTTGAAATATTTTACTGATATACAAAACGGATTACAAAAAAGCTGGGACACTAAACAAATTTTGAATAAAAACCGAATGCAATGATGTGGAGATGGCAAATGTCAATATTTTATTCGTAATAGAACATAGATGACAGAT
>JAUZST010078967.1:0-20815 GCA_034779995.1 Parotocinclus haroldoi | reverse complement strand
ACACACACACACACACACACACACACACACACACACACACACACACACACACAGTCACACACACTAAGGGCCACTTTTAGAGAAACCAATTAACCTAGCACACGTCTTTGGACTGTGTACAATTTTGAACATTGGACTTTTAAGTATTTATTTGTTGACGTCAAAGTTAAAGCTGTGAGCTTATTTATTCTGTGAGATTAGCACAGATCACTGTGTTAAAGTATTACAATCTGAATTGCCAGCGTGACTAAACACTCAGAGAAATACCAAAAAATAGACAGATACAGAGCAGGCATGGGTATCTGGTGCTGCTACAAAACCAAGAAGAACATTTTAGAAAGCTTCACACGTCCAAGGATGAAGCAGTCAAGACCAGTTCTGTGATTTAACACAAAATCGCTGTAATCCATATTCTGTTTGGTGGACTCTGAAGTGTTTATATTCCCCCGACATATGTTATGGTAAAAATAGAAGGTAATAGTGATAAAATGATTGCCATGTTTTACTTTTTTTTTTTTTTTTTGCTCCATTTGGCTTGCTCCACATTTTCATAGCCTTATTGTAACATATTCATAACATTTCTTACCAGAAAGAGATAATCAAAACGTAACTGACTGCGTTGTATAAAGCAAAAAAAACATATATATTGAGCAGAATTAGGGTTAGCCTATTGGTTTAGCCCCCCACAGCAGTCCCATGTGGCCCTTTGGAAGAATTAATTTCCTACCCCTGCCCTAAAATACCATGTTCTGTTGTTCAAATTACTGCCACAAAAGCTGCTGTATCAACACGATCTACTTTACAGGACTTTCTCTTTTCGTTATGTCGGACCGAGAAAACGCTTTAAGAAGAATGTTTATTCTAAAATGAGCAAGAAAGTAATTTTAAACACTGCTTATTTCCCTCACTATGAGAACAGGTGCATTTTGGCTGTCGAGCTATGGACCACAGATGTTTCACTGGAAGGCGGATTTAATGTTTTGCAAAACCCAAAATGATTTATTTGTATGAAACGATTGAATTTCATGAAACTTGTTCATTTTTAATGTGTTTCTGCAGAATGATCCCACCAACTACTCAAAACATCCTGGTCAACAACTTGGCACCTGGGACACTGTATGACCTCTGTGTGCTTGCTATCTATGATGATGCAATGACCACTTTGACGGCTACCCGTGTGGTGGGTTGTGTTCACTTTGCCACGGAGCCCCAGTATCTCCGCTGCCACTTCATGCAGTCTCAGTTCTTAGGAGGTACTATTGTTGTCGTCATTGGTGGAGTCATCGTGGCCTCGGTCTTGTCCTTCATCATTTTCCTCATCGTGCGTTATCGAGTGTGCAACCAGGAAGGAGAGGACAAGGGAGTGGAGCTTGGTGAAATCCACTCTCAGTCCATGAGCGAGCAGCTGCAGGTGTGCGGCATCATTAAGTCCATGTCCAAGCAGGTTCTGGGGATGGAGATGGATGTGTGCCGTAAGATTTCTCCGCAGACGGAGTCAGTGCCTGCCTCAGCATCCACGCCTGGACCTCGGTCCACCAAGTCTGGCCTTCCCGACTGCACAGTAACTACCTCTGCTGCCAGTCACAGCTGGCATCCTGCCTCTCCTAATACTCGGCGCCCCGTGCATGCTGCCTCACACAAAGCTGATGCCCATCACAAACCGGAGACGCAGATAAGTGTGGAGCTTGACAACGCTAACAAAAACAATTCGGCCAAGGCGCGTCCCAAATCTGCTCAGATGCGCTCCTACTCGACCATGGTGACTCCGGTTTCCAGGAGGGCACAGCCTGACTCCCCCTATTACATGACTGTTCCAGTGGGCTGTATAGGAGTGAGCCGCAGACACTCTCTAAATGTAGACTCCTGCAAGCAGATGGGCTATGGCAGTGTCCAGAAGCAGACTAGTAGCCTTCGTTCTAAACGCAGCCTATCCATGAGTGGCGGAGATCTCCCTCAGCTGGACACTTCAGCCAAGCTCTACCCTAAAGGCTCATTGTCCAGGTCAGAGTGGGTTCTGGAAAGCACACTGTAGTGAAGCTTTTCTAACCTAATTACATTGGCTTTTGGTAGACTTACAGACCGTTTTATGATTATAGGTCAGACCACAACCTCTTTTAACGTATTACTTTTCTTTATTGGATGTGGTACTCTTATATAGTGTGAAAAAGAGTAACAGAAAGGACTGATATGTTTTTTAAGAAGAAACGAAATACCATTTTCTGCATATACTACAATAATGCAATTAACATGTATAATACTTTGTTATATGGAGTAATCCATACAGTACATCCTGTACAAACATGGTAGATTGTGTAAAATAAAATGTAAAAAAAAATGCTTTCATGTGATAATTAGCCGTGATATTATACATACTAAAATACTTAATTTTTTGACCAACTTAAAGTAACAGAAATTTAGAGGAAACAGACTATTTTGTAATATAAAACTTTCAGTATCCTTACAAGCTCCTGCATCCCTGGTTTAATCCTGACCTTGGACTCTGCCTTTGTGGAGTTGTTTGCATGTTCTTCCTGTGTCCATGTGTGTTTTTTTTTTCCTCTGGGTAATCTGACTGCCTCCTACATTCCAAACACATGTGTTAGGTTAATTGGTGTTTCTAAAGTGCCTAAGGGTGTGAGTGTGTGTATGAGTGTGTGACTGTATGTGTACTATGATGGATTGGTGCCCTGCCTAGTGCTCCATGTCCTTGTGCCCTATGTCGCCAGCTAGGCATCAGCTTTCCTGTGACCAGAATACTGAACAGAATATACTGGATAAAAAAAATGAATGAATGAATGAATGAATGAATCAGGACCTTGTCTAGGGCGTCTTTTACATGGATAGGCTCAGAATTTGCCGCAGTCAGGTCAGGATCAGGATCATTTGGTTTCTGATTAGGGATGAAAACATTAACTTGCATTTTGTACATTGACTCCATAATCATTGTGCTGTGATTATGCAGTGTTGAGAGACTGATGTAACAACTTCCAGTTCAGTAATTCAGTATTCCCTCAAATTACAAACAATAGATGAATGTGTAGAGTGGGGGTGGGGTTGGAAATGGAAGGGAATGCATTAAGGCTGCTCAAGCAACCGGTAACATGCATCTGCAATTACTGAAGGAGAGACTTATTTATTTTAGATGTATTTATTATGATTAAGATTTATTTGTGATCCTTCAGTGCAAACGATTAAACAGGCTCGAATGTTAGTGATGCAAATTAAGAGGCAGGTGTACACCTTCTTAGTAAAACGACATCATTTGCATAGTGTTGCATTTTTTCTGACACAACAATCTTGTTCTGTTCAATCCTGCTGTTTCTTGTTCAGGGCCTCTACGGCTCTGTTGCCTACCTCCCGAAAACATGTGCATGTGCATGTGCAAATGCGCCCTGACAAGATGGCAGTCCATTATCAAGTTGTGCAGAGGTTGCCCTCGCAGCACCAGTGGACAGTCCCCTGAAACAAGGGTCCGATCCTCTCCCTCAGACACAGACAACTTTGTCTGGATGTGACCCTTGACCTGACCACAAGGCACTGCCAGGACACGGTCCTGTGTTCCCACAGTGTTGGACCAGTACGTTACATCCAAGCGCCCACCAGTATCATTTTACACATAATCTAGCCTATTTTCCACCCACCCAGACCTTTTGCCTTCACAATCTAACCAGAATGTTCTGCAAATTAAGTCTCTGATCTACTCAGTATTAGTGATGTTTGATCTGCAGTAACAGTCCATATTCGCATGCGCTCCTTTTCAGAGCGGCAAGGTGTCGAACTGTTACACATGCTCTGTTGGCAGGAATTGAGGTTACAGACTACGAGACAGCCATCAATATATCATAGCGCCGTACAAAGAGGTGATAAGACAGCTGCTGCATGAGTCAATACTATTTAATTCAGATGTTATCTTCAATATGGAGAGATGAGCTCATGTTCTTTCTGGCTGGGTGGAGGTAATGTATTTCATGGCTGAATAAGATTGCAGCAGTGAAGGTCGTGCGGTAATTATTTTTAGAAGTGTTAATCTTCAGCTCCCTTGGTAGCACTGGGTAAGAGAGGGATCTCTCACAAGCCGAGGCTCTCCAAGGTCTTCTGTTTGTTCAAAGGAATGGCAAGAGAGCGATGAAAGGGGCCATTCTCGTCTCAGGAGACTCTCCTCCCCTCTCTTTCCAACCAACTCTCTTGCTTATACAAGCAGCCGTTAAATTTCACACCAGCGAGAAAGGCTGCACCCACATTAGCCAAGATGAAATAAAATGAATTATTATTTGAAACTGTAAATCGTTTAGGTCCCATATTCTCATTTCACTGGATGTAACAATAAATGAGAATTGCCTATAACCGGCCAAAGGTAAATGATAACTATAGTACTGTGCAAAAGTAGTAGGCCACCTCATTGGTAGATTAGGTAGATTGGATTGTTTAAGCAATGGTATAATGACCACATATTATTATTTATCAGTCTCATTATTAGAATAGAAAATACATTAAATTTGCATGCATTGTTAAATTTAAACAAAAAAAAAAATCAACAAAGACCTTCTACAAGCTATAGTATCAAGTATTTAATCTGACCTCCAATTATACTTGAGTAATAGAAGCATCTGGCAGCTTCATCGGTATTCCTTTTAGAGTCTGAAGAAGCTTGATCAGAAATAGTCTTTTTGGAAGGGTAGCAGTCAATAAACCACTTTTTCAGAAAGAGAACAGGGTGACATGACTAAGGCGCACTAAAGCTCACAAGGATTGGAATGAAGATCTGTGGAAAATGTGGGTGACATACAAATTTGAAAGTTTTGGATCCAATCATCTTCAATATATTATAAATGTTCAATATAACATTATTAAAAATCCAAGGGTGGCCTAATTTTTTTTGCATTGTACTGTATGTGTTGACAAATACAACAATGTAATGTGGACATTAGGAGATTAGCAGTCGTGTCAGTTATGGACTAATTAATCCATACGCATGGGGTGGACGGAGTCATCGTTCATTCGGCTCATTATCAGTATTTAAATGTAGAAAAGTTTAGCACTCTGCGTGGCAGTCTCAAACGAGTCCGCTGAGGGCACATAAATAAAAGATGAGTATCAGGGAAATAGCATCCCTTGAAATCCAGCTCCTTTGCTATTAGGCTATGATTCAGTCAGCTGCTGATAAACAGAGCTCGCCCTGTTCACAAAGGGTCAGTAATTACTACTCCAGCCATATGGTGCACTGCCACTTCAGCATTGATCCACTGAGGCCAAGGTAATGTGCATTTCACTTTAATTACCCTCATATAGGAGAGGAGTCAACTACTTCAGGTACACTTGTCTAAATGCTCCTTTACAGTTAAAGGCTATATTTAACTATTAAGCAGGTTTTCAGATTCTAGCTAGAATCAATCACTGGATAACAATACCCATCAAACATCACATGTCTATAGCATATAGAGTTTATAATTTGGTATCTGTGTCCGTCATGAGGAAATGTTCAAGCTACATTTAACATTCCTGCGCACCAATTTTTCAAACACCTTGTCATATGATTATTTTTTGTCAGATTAATAACATAGACTTTGTCTTTCTTCCATTATTCATTTTTCAATTAAATGTCTACAATGAGGGAAGAAAATAAACGGTTTTGACATGACTGATACATCAAGTGACTCGGCTTTGCGTACCTGTGGAGTGGGATTATAAACAGAATTATAGGATAATATATGCAGAGGCAATTTCAAGCATATGCATTATTAATGCAGGAAAATGTGCTCCGAATGAACATCCTTGTTAATATTGAATGTGATTACTCCTTCTGGGAAAGTGCTGTCTAGAACACTGTATAGTAATTGAAATGGTAAAGTCTAAAAACACTCAAGACTAGATCAACATGGCCTACCATGGAACCTGGGTGAAACTGTTCAAGTGCCAAATGGAATGTATGAATTGATTCGCAAAAAAAAAAAAAAAAAAAAAAAAAAACAGCTGCTGCAGATGTGGTCCAGGGTTCAAATCCCACCTCTGCCAAGCTACCACAGTTGGGCTCTTGAGCAAACCCCCAATTGGATTGTGAGATTGTATGAGTTGTAAGTCGCTCTGGATAAGGGCGTCTGCTAAATGCCGTAAATGTAAATTTAGAGATGATTCAAGAGGTTTATTTCAACCTAGCTAAGTGCAACCCAAACCATTTTTCCTCCTCCACCAGACTTTGCAGTTAACAAAGTGTGTATTCGGGCAGCTGCAGTTCCCCAGGTATCCACCACAGCCAGATTTGTTTTTGATTACTAGGGTTCTGCCTGTGGGGGTTCTCTAAATACACCACCCATGCCATTCAAGACCACGGAGATGCTAGTCCAACAAGCTTTTGCCCAATCGTTTTATGCTGATGTTGCTTGCAGTTTGGCACTCTGTAGTGAGTGTTGCATTTGTAGTGTTTCAGCAATCAATGATTGATCCTTTGCCCTGTGGACTTGTGCTACCCACATGTCCACTGTACAATAACAATGTTGCATTCGATGGGGTAGCTCTGGCAAATTAGAACGTTGGCATCCTTTGCAGTAAGGTAAATTGCATATGGTTGTGACTGGACTTTACTCTGGGTGCTCCAGTTTCCTCCCACAGTTCAAATACATCCATTAGGCTAATTGATTATTAATCCGAGTATCTATGACTAGTTTTGATGTAACTTGAGTATTGTTGTATCCTTGTGTCTGTCATTAAATGGCCATTGATGCTGAAAGTGGTGTTAAATAAACCAAATGAACAAACAAACGCATCAGTTAGCAATAGGTGAGACTGAAACAAATGTCCACATACTTTGGGCCACTTCGTTAATATTATACATTGACTTACTATACAGATGAGCTGCTTTGAAATTTTACACTGACATCTAGAATGCATGATGAACACATAACTGGTAAGAACTTTGTGAATCCTAGATGTATTGACAACACCTCAGTAAATAAACCCATAAAATCATTTCATCTTTACACACAGCGCTTTTAAGAGCTAAATAATACACAATCATACTTATATCATATCTTACATATATGCATTAATCAATCATAGCCATGAACATGATTTTTTTTTCCCACTCTCTCACTCCTCCAAGGAATTCAAGGGGATCTGTACGCAGCCCTTCATGACTCAGTTACCTTGGCAACATATTTGTGCATAAATATATGTGAAACGCAGGCTTTATTTCTGCAAAGAGACAGAATTCGTGATGTCTGGAGTACCTTTAAATCATCTCACCTGCTGTTCTCTTATAGACACCCACAGGCTTGAACAAAGACTACATGTGCAAGTGCACACACACAATCATCTCTACAGTGCTTTTTTTAATCCAGATTCATAAGTCCCATGGAATAAAATATTCACATTTGATAAACGCTTAATGTAGCTCTAATGGAAATGCTAAACAACATAACAAACCTGCTATTAATGTATGAAGGCAAACAAACAACTCTGCCAAAACCCACTTTTCCATTTAATTATGGTGACAAATTGCAATGGCACATGCTCAAAAACAAGATGAAGCAGGATGCTGATTTGGCTTGAAGGGAAACACTTAATAATCAGCCAGAAAACATCCGCGCTTCAGGTGCTTACAGCCGACAGGAGGCAACCAAATAACAAGCAGAGCATTTGCTCTCCAGCGTCTTTGACAATCGCAACAACCATCTGTCTTGATGAATGCAGTGAATGTAAAGAAATGCGCAAGTTCTCTCGGTGCTAAATTATAGATTCCATGCACGTGTGACACAGAAACACACTTTCTCTATGGACAAGGCATCCCCTGTTGGCAGCTCCTTTGCAGACAATAGGAAATTTGTGTTGCGGTAGGCTTCACATGAGAGATTTAACTGACGGGATTCCAAATTCAGTCGCACAGCACTGTATCTGACAGGCATTAAAGAAACTGTGTTAGTTGTTGGGTACATACATGAACATAAACGTAGTACATCATCTAGATCCATCTTCCTAATCGTGTAGTCAATCTGTGCTTACAACCTTCAGGCATAAATGCTAAAAATATCAGCCAGATACAAATTGAACCTTGTTACAAATATAAAGGAAATTACATAGAGCATCAATCAACAACACAATTGTATTATTTAACCAAATACAAGTACTTGTTTAGATATACAGGGATACGCCCCAACAAATCCATTTGTACTGAATTTATCGTAGATCAAGGACTATAATATGCTTTATATATCACATAGGCTACATTAAGCACATTTGCCTTGCTTTGCCTCATTACATTAGCCAATGCTCATCGCTCTTGCCACATGACTACCTAAGTTAAACACTGACGAGTGCGGGAGAGTATTGTAGTGAGTAGTGTACATTCAACACGTTTAAAACATGACTGCAACCACTGCATTATAATTTGGGCATTAGTCATTAACATAAAGGCTATTTTATAATATTAGCACAAGTATATACTATCTCATGTAATTTACTGAATAGTGTATTAAAAGTGAAAAACAAAAAAAAACAATTATTGCATGACCATGGTTTTCCTCACTACATTTCCTGTATAAGGCCTGCTCACCGATGGCATTCCAAGCTATCTCAATAGTGTTGCTCTGTCAAGATCTCCCAAACCTAAGCATGTATGGATTTTGCTTTGTTCATGGATACAATACCGGAACATTGAAAGCACAGAATATATGTTTTAGCACTGGGGAAATAAATAAATAACGAGCCCAGCCGAAACCATGAAAAGCATCCATACGACTGCTGCTCCTACACCAATCTGTACTGTCTGCACTATGCATTTAGACAGGGTTTTTTATATTTTATGTTCATGTATCACTCCATCACACTCCATGTGTGCTCCATCATTTTTATGTGACCAACTTCCATACTTGATGGGCTGATATTGACAGTCTGTTATCAATGCAGATTAAACAAGTGTCTGTTTGAGCAGGTCATGGATGAAAAATCCTCCAGCTTATCCCATCAAGCAAGCAAGTACACAATACTCTAAGCCACATACAGTCACCTTGTCGAGGGCCTTAATCGCTGCATCACCACAGCATTTGTTTATTTAATTGTTTGCTTATTTTATGCATTTGGATGATTTAGGGCAACAAGTTAACCTGCAACCAGTTAACCTAATGCATGTCTTTGGAATAGGAGGAAACTGGAGTACACTGTACACCCATGCACACAAAGGGAGGCCAAGAAACCACAACTTAGACTGGCATTAAATTGGGGATCTCTGGAATGACCATGGTAGCCCTTTACGCCACTGTGCCACAGGAAAACGACCAAATGTGTGTGTGTGTGTGTGTGTGTGTATATATATATATATATATAACATGACAAGGAAAGTTGTGTACTTTAATTATACTGAAAATGTTTACATACTGTGCATTCCTGAAAAAAGTGGGTCAGTCCTAAAACTGTAACATATTAAGCTCCTAATGACACTAACAACAAATCATTTGGAAGAGAATGAGGAAGCACCATGGAAATGCGCTCCTGAGACGTCCTGTTACCATTTGCTTATCACAGCTTGTAGCTGCAGTAAAATATTGGGGAAGGGGGAGGTGTTGGGGTTTTGATTATTTGTTAAAACAAGGAAATTTATTTTTGAAATCATTAAAAGATTTTAAATGTTTGATACAAGACTCTGTGTTCCAAGTCGTTCACATTATCATGCGTCTTGTACTGTTTTTTTTTTAATGAGTTGTTAGTTGGCAATCTGCCAGACCTGATGCACCCAGAAACCACAAAGCTGGTCTTTGCTATCAGGGCCAAAGGCAGCTATTCACAAAATTTCCATTTTACAGGAAAAAGGACCTGAAAGAGTCAAACTGTCTTCAAGGAGAGATGACCACCCAATGAAACAGTTCTCAAAGAAAGAAAACTGACTTAAAATACTTCAGAATTCAAGACCTTTTGAGATGAACAAAAAACAGAAGGCTGTGTGTCTAGAAGCCACTGCTGTCTAAGAAAAACAGCAAGGATAGAATGAAGTTTCTGATTGAACAGGGAAATTCTGATTCAGATGCAAGTTAAGCACAATAGTGTAGACCAATGAACCATGGATACGTTTGAAGATCTGGTGTGAAACACCACAGTGAATACGTCTGTAATGCCATGATTTATGAAGTCAGGCTGTGAGGAGCCTTTTCAGCTGCTGATACCGGTGAATTGCTTCACTGTGAATAGTCAATGAATGATTTGAGTGCAGGGCATATTGCAGAAAGGCTTGCTTCCCATAAAAGAAGAAGACATTTGCTAAAAATGGTGATTTTGTATAATAACCTTGATCGTCTAATTGAACATTGACAGTGGGTTACATTTACTTTGTTAACGTTCATTAACATCGTTGTATGACAGGCATTCATTTTATTAAATTAAACCCACTGCATATACTGCAATGTGACACATTATTCTAAATTAAATAGTTAACTTTCCTGAGGCTGTTGTTTTTGTAAAATGCTGCATGATCATCTTTCCTAATCATGTTGACTCATTTTTGTCCAGAGGCATAAAAGTGAAAAGTGTGCACATTTCACTAGGATGACACTGGCCGTGCCTTGGTTACTGGGCATTTGCCACAAGCATTGCATACAGCACAAGCTTAAAAACATATGCTGTGCAAACACAGGTGTAAGGCTTTTACATGACAGCACAATAAAACGCTTGACTCAACATTTGTAAAGACTTGCAGGTAGCAAAAAAAATCCAGATGGCAGCTTGTATAGTGATTTCTATTTAATAATTCATGATTATTTAGGAATCATTTCATGCCAGGGCAGAAAGGTTTAATGTGGCCACAAGACAATAAATCAATGTCCAATTACACACAAAATACAGGTGAGAATTTAGTTTTTATAGCTTTTTCCAAGATAAATTATTAATAGACCGACCACTGTTCTGCTGATTTGTGCTCTTTTCTCCAAACAAACAAATGCGTGTATATGCTGACACAGGTTATGGTATTAGTAGGTTTACAGTCCGCAGATAACAGATAGCCTTCAATGCATACATGCTGTGTGATATAAGAGATGGTGTGCCACGTTGGCAGTGGCTTAAATCTAAGAAAAAAACTAAATGATTATGACTATGCCTTTAATTTTTAGAAACAATATGTCAGAATTATCAGCTCAACTATACATTATCAAAATGTAAATGTATCATTCATTCATTTTTTATTAATCCTGGTCAGGGTTGCAGGAAAGTCAGTGCAAGGCAGGAACAACTTCAGTCAAGGCAGCAATTCATCATGGGGCACACAAGCACACACAAGCACAGGAAAGCTATCTCGGAATCACCAATTAACCAAAACCAAACGGACAGGAGTAGGACATGTAAACCTCAAAAGGACTGAGTCAGAGGTCAGGATGGAACTTTGCATGCTGAAGCTTTGAGATGACAGTGATAACCATTATGCCATAACTGTAGCACATTTCCATTAATATTGTACTTTTTAAGTTTAGTGAAATGTAATTGTAGCTTATTTCCAATTGGTGTCCTTTTTAGGTTCAGTGTAATGTTCAGGAACTCTTCAGTGGTCATACATGACTTCCTTTTTTTTATTGGGGTATACATATGCGGTGAAACGGAGACCAAATTCTTTTAAATAAAAATCAGCACTTCAAAGATTAAATAATACACAAATGGCCTGATATAAAAGTGTATTGACCTTGATAAATCTGGCTAAAAAACTAGCAGAAGCTGCTTGGAAGATAAAACAAGTGTAGGTGAGGAGGACGGTTAAGGAATTAAACGTCGCTCCAACGCTCACGGGTAGAGATTTGCAGAAGATGGTAGCAGTTTTAGAAAGCGTGAAAAACAGCAGTCATTTATCTTTTCATGTGTATTATGTCTATACAAGATAGGTGCAGTCATTTTTATTAAAGATGTGTCAGATAAAATGTTAATACTCAAAACCGAAAACATTAAATGAAAACTATCATTTTAATCTGACCGAATATGGCTCTGTGACCAACTTCCCCATGCATGATGGGCTGATATTGGCAGTCTGATGACAAAATGCAGATCATACAAGTGCCTGTTTGGGCAGGGGATGGCTGAAATAACCTCCAGCGTATTCAACCAAGCCAGTAATTTGTGCTAGGACTTTATGAACTACAGTCTATGTTCTAAAGTGCCCATTACATTTGAGATCATTATACCTTAGTGAAGCCATTTGACAGCAAGCGCCTCAACATGAAGAGCAGTACTTCATCATAGTCACACTGATACCATTTCAGGAAGGCCATATCATCTTCTCTGACTAAACTTAGTCACATCCAATAATAGCAGGGCCTAATTTAGAATGCCGGTATGTTTTGCATAAAACTAGACGATCAGCCCATGTAGTACAGAGCAGTATTAAAAATGACAGTGTGAACAAAGCTGGAAGAATGATGTCACCGTTTGGCATTACTCAAGTTAGGAAAGCAATAATGTTATCACAATTAAGTAAGGAAGGCAAGCTGACCATGTAGGGACTCTGACTGTCTGCAGAATAACTGGAGATCGCTCCTTTTGAACCATTCTTTATTTACAATCCTAAATCAGAAAATGCTGGGACAGTGCGCCTTGTATTTGATTTGACTTTTTTTTATTGCAGACAGTATGACCCTGAAATACCCAGCATTTCAGGCCTGCAACACAGACCAAAAAGTTGGGATGGGGCAATTTAGTAAAAAAAAAAACCACTAAGACTAAATAATGATTTCAAACTGGTGAGATTAACAATGATAACGATCATGATTTGCCTGCTTAAGCAACATCCACAAAAGGCAGAGTCTTTAATGAGTAAGGGTGTGCAATGTATCTCCAATATGTACAGCAAATATGTAAGAAAACTGTAACGTTAAAAACCCATGTTCCTCAAAGAAAGATTGGAAGGAATTTACATATTTATTCATTTACATTGCATAAGAATATTAAATAATTCATGGAACACGGAGGAATGTCTGACAATAAAGAGCAAGAGCACAAGCCTAAGTTGATGCCTTATCATCTCTGATCCCTCAGATCGCACTCCATGAAGAACCATCAATAATCAACAGTTGATATAACCAACTGATTACTTTGGCAAACCTTTATCAAGCACTACAATTTTATTGTTTCATTCCCTAAGCCTTATATTAACCTTGTCCAGAAGGGACGTCGACTGTTGAGGCATCTAGGATGGACCATCTGAAACACACTGCGGACGGATGACTCCTTATTCTTCTTTAATGAGACATGGATGCTCCAGGTGTCAGACGAAAAGGACCAACCAGAATATAATCAGTAAAAGGTCCAAATCCCAGGGTCTGTCATGGTATGGTGTTGTGTCAGTGCCATTGACAAATATCATTTCCGCTTCTGTGATGGCAACATTAATGCAGAATAGTACATTGCCATTTGTGATGGTATCTTATCCAGTGTCATCACATTGTCAAGGCAAATAAGAAACAGTTAGGAACGTTTGAATTATTATTTTGTTTTCTCACCATTACTAGCTGTAATTTGCCCCACCCCAACTTTTTTTGGAATATGTTGCAGGCTTGGATGTCTATTATCAAATGAAATGAAGTTCACCAGACAAAACATGAATGTATTTAGTTCATACTGTCTGCAATGACACAAAAAAATTTTTTTTTGTTTTTATCTGCATTTTTCATCGCATCCTAACTTTTTCTGATTTTGGGTTCTACTTGGAACAAAAGATAAATGTCTGGAAAAGAAAAGAACAAACTATGGCCGAATTGTGACCTTCATGACAGCATGATGATCCAGTTTGTCCAGTGATCCAGTCAGCGAGACTGAAAAGGAATTAATGAACTCTTTCACTCAGGCAGGTTAGGGAGCTTCTTGAAAGTAAGGGCAGAAGTATGCAAAAATAGGGCATGACTCACCACTTACTTCAGATCTTATCCACAAGAGGTCAGCATGTTTCGAGTCAGTCAGTCCGCAGTGCAATCCAGTCATCACAGCTCTCCAGCAAACATGGCATATGGATTAGCCTAAGAAATACAACTATACAGGAATAACCCTGCACTAATATTCCAGTATAGAGAGATTGTTGCTCCTTTGAATTCTTTTAATATTAGATCAAATATTAAAGGATGTAAATACTAACAGAACAGATACTAAGAGGTTTATAATTTAGGCCATTACAGGAAAAGAAAATTATGGCTCAATATGATTTAATGTAAGACATGGCATTAAACGACATTGACAGATGACTTTTAAAATGAATTAATGCTTCTTTGCCATGGGTTACAACATGACAAGAGAAAGTAACTGATAATTATTGATCTGAAGGAGTAAACACTTGAAATTACGCTGCTGTTCATTTCTACATGGTCTTCTTACAGCCATACAATACAAGCATACAAAATTACTTATGATTAGATTACAACCAAGGAACGAAGGACCAAAAAAAAAAAACAGATTTTTTTTTTACACAAAATCATTGAAGCATTGTCAAACAGTAACTATTATCATTCCTTTCCAGACGAAAATGTCCTAAGCAAAACCTTAAATCTTCCACAATAAAGAATGATCACATGGGTGCATTACCGAATACATCTCAAAAAGTGTACAATGTGCACACTTGCAAAAATACAAAAAAATTTAAATGTCTGTGGTGTCCGCTGAAATGAAAAGGATAATGAAAGAAATTGAGCAACCGTCCAAAGTGTTCTCGTTCATCACTGTGGTAAAAAGCAACGTCTACAGATGAGTGTCCATGAGTTCCACCATTCTGTATGGTCAGCTGGGCCGGACAGGCCACGCTCTGCTCCTCAGAACGGGCTGCAGGCTTAGCAGGCGGGGAAAGGGGAATTCCAATAGTTCACTTTGTGTCCTTTACAATATGCCCCGTTTCACGCAAGTCCTTCAGCTCACATTTGTCACACACCTTAGGAGGACTACAGAAGACCGAGGGTCATACCTGCAGTGTTAAGATGCTTTCAGGCTAGTCGAGGCTAGGTTTAAGTGTAAAGGGAGACCACAGAAAATAGGTGCTCACTGGTTATTTTTGGCTTTCGCGTGTGTTAGGATGTGCGACTTGAGATTGGTTGACTGAGCAAACTTTTTATTGCAGCCATCAAACGGGCAGACGTACGGACGGTCTCCGGTGTGAATGCGCACGTGTGTGCGGAGGTTAAAGTCCAGAGAGAAACGTTTCCCACAGCCCTCAAAAGTGCACTAGTCAGGAAAATAAACAGACAAACTGGATTTAGTTCAGAGGGCAAAAGGCTGTTTTTCATTTATACTGGAGATATGTTGGAGAGAACATTTACATCTTACCCAAAGTTACAACTGACAATTGTAAATGCATCCAAGCACTTGGAGTTAAGGGATTGCCCAACAAGTGGCAGAGGTGGAATTTAAATCCTGAACCTTCCGGTCCACAGCTCAGTACCTTAATCACTGAGCCACTGCAACCCCTAAATACACTGCTTACAAAAATTAGGGGATATTATAAAAATAATATGAAGAGGATCCCATAAGAACTGCTGTATAATCTGATCCTGTCCATGCCTAATCACTGTCAGTGTGTTTGGCAGTCTTAGGTGATCATACACACTACTGAACAGGTAATGTGAGGCACTCTCGTCACGTTTCACATGCTCCTGTCCATCACCACCAATACGTATTGCTACTCAGTCACGATAATTGAGTTTGCTCTTATTTGCGTAATCGAACAACTTTGAATTTATTTCATTAAACAAGGTCATCAGAAAAAAAAAGCTTCTTTTTAATGAGTTCATATTCAATTTGAATTATAATTCCCCTAATTTTGCAAGCAGGATAGCACTGCTTGTTTACTAAACAATAGAGAACTCATGAAAATGCTAAGAATTTATCCAAGGACCTCACATACATACAAAGCACTACATCCCAGTGCGCATGCTTAAAGGTTTAAACTGAACTGATGCTAGTGCGTGATGTCCTTACCTGAAATGGCTTTTCTCCAGTGTGAACTAGTTGGTGCCTCTTTAGTTTTGAGCTTTCCACAAAGGCTTTCCCACACTCTGCGCATACATGGACCCTGGGCCCATGGGTGTGGAGGTGTTTCCTCATTGCAGAGTTGTCCCTGAACATCTTAGTGCATCCCTGTGACAAAGCAAAGCTAATTTATTCCTACAACATTCAACTATAAAAAGTGAAATAAGCATTAACTTGCTTGTATCTATGTGTGCTTTTAAAGGCGAAACAAATAACACAACTGACACCACATAAAGCAGTGATCAATATCATTATGAAAAGTCAGCTGAGATTTTGGCACTGTGACAGGCCTACTCATAATGGACTGGTAATTAGGTTTTTAGAGCAGTGCGTGTTGGCGAGGTTTATGTTGGCACCGAGGCCTGACAGCATTATGGAGCCAAATTATGTACTGTAATGCGATAGATGATAGATATAAACGTACCATATCGGACAAGATTCTAGTGAGCATCTAGAGACAGGGAAAACTCATTTGGAACACAGGTGATTGCTTCAGGCCTTCACACAACCCGGTTTCTCCTAGTTTCATTAAAATGTGTCTAGACTATTCATTAATCTTGGTGAAATGCAATATTTTAGGAGAACAATTGATCAATAATAAACATGCTGTTCATTCATTAAACTCAAATTCAGCATAGCCTGCGTGCAAAATCACATTCGATGCCCCTGACACGGAGCTAAAACACACCCACTGAAGCATGTGTACTCGCTGTTTCAACAGAACATGAGATCAAGTTTACTGATCATTGTGCTTTTTGTTTGCCGTGCACAGAAGCACAACTAATAAGACGTTAGGCTGACCTCGCAACTGGCTGCCAATCGGTAAACCGAGAACAAGACTGACTTCTCAAAGCCTTGCAATGTCTTTACAATTTACAAAGCTGAAACAAGTGTATTATTAATCAAATTGGCTTTGCATTAGAAAACACATCTAACAGCAGCTCCACTGGAAGAAAACAGCAAACATCCTATGGCGAGCCAGTAAAATAAAGTGATCATATGTGCGTTTTAAAAAGCAAACGCTACCACTGGTTTGGACATACCATGTCTGAAACAGAGCATGGATGCTGACGCAAGGTACAAACTATTGAAGATGTTTTGAAGATTCAAAGCTGAGATTCAGAGATTTTTTATGTGAATGCAGTGAACAGTGTCTATAAAACTATTGAAACGTGTAAAAACACTTACTTTATGAGGACATGCAATCGTTCTGGGTGCATCATCTTCTTTAATCTTTCGCGGCTTCATTCTGAGAAAGCAAACAGAACAATAGAGCAGAGCAACCAAATTAAAACAAATAGAAACAGTATTCCAATAACAATTCTAACTGCTTTCATGTGTACACAAATGACATGAACAAGTACATGCAGTGCCCTTTCACCATAAGTAAACGCACTGTGTGACATTTCCAAACATACCACCCATTTCTCCTGTGAACAGCAAACAGCATAGCCCCTTAAAGACCCATTAACTAAACCAGTATATAAACAATGTGTCACAGAGTTCCACCTTACCGTAGTGTGTTGCGACTCAAAGGACCACTGTTACTGTAAGGACTAGGAAAGATTAATTATCAGATTAAATGTGTTACACTGTTTGCCTACATTTGGGGGGGGGACAGTTTCGCAACCTCAGCTTGGAACATTTACATTTAGCATGCATTCATCTTATGGATGTTAAACATTATTGTCACATGTCACGTGAATAAAATCTAAATGGCTACAGATAGTTACAGAGCTGCAAATGTTTCTCTGAATCCATCAACCAACTTGTATTTTATGCTTTGGTCAAGGTCTGTGCACCATGAATGTGCAGGGTTTCAGGTGCTGGAATATTAAACTGAAGGTTAAGTCCCAATACTGTCAAATCTAATTATACAATATTATTCAACTCTTTGATTGGATTCAGTCTAAATACCACGAGACAAGTGAAGTGCAGTAGCTGACCTCAGTCATCAAGAACCCGGTGTGGTCTCACCTGGCAAACTCTGCAAGCTGTTTGGGGTCAGAAAGGTCGATGCCCGGAATGCCTCCAGGAGGAAGCTTCTTTCCGGTCATGTATTCAGAGTAATCTGGAGGAGAATTCTCTCCAATTATCTGTTCCTCAACCACTGTTTCATGGTCAATGTCCTTCTTATCATCTGAAATGACAAGTTAAAAGCACACAACCTATTAATTTAAATTAAGTAATTTAAACTTACAAAGACACACAGGTCCCTCAATCACATCTAATGCTTACAAGGAGGTTATGATCACTGCTGGCTGTGGCGCTCTGACAACAATGTGGGCTTTACAGACAACTGGGTTTCATTTGAGGGCAAACCTGGTCAGCAGGCTTAATTATTAATAAATAATAAAAATTGTATTATTTTCCGCTTCTAAGCAGATGACATGCAGGTGTATTTAAGCCAAACCAAATGACATTCTTACAATTAGTTAAGATGGAGAATTGTGTAAAGGAGATCAAACACACTGCTCACAAAAATTAGCCTACGGCATATTTCATTATGGGACATTTCATTCCAAATATCCCCTATTTTTAAGCATTTTGTTGATCATGCATTTACAACCTAAAGGTTGAATTACTCTAACACTGTGTACTAGTAAACCTAGAGTGCCAACTAATACTAGAGAATTTTACCATAGTTGTCTGGTGGTTATTACTTAGATTCCACATTGATACGAAACATAGTCTCTCAGAGATCTCAGAGATCTAAAGAACTCATTCTTACAATCCTACACATCTAATTTGTTTCCAATTTGTAGGACTGCTTTGATTTCCTAGAATTTAAAAAGATATGGCAGGGGAGACAGAATTTCTTTATCTGGTCCCCAAAGTTAAACACAGGCATTTGGATCGTCTGGGGTTTGAGCCTTTGGTTCTAGGGGCAGGAGTCTAAAGTCATCTCTGTCCTATCTGCTTTGTCACGCATTTGGCCCAGTATCTTTCTTGCTGTATGCTGGGCTGCCCATGAGGGTAAAATCTTTTTTGAGTTTTGATCATCCCAAGCCTTCTTCCTCTGCTTTTCCTTGCAACTGTCACAGTAGGCCTGCTCATCTTGGGGCTATAAACCTTGATAGTTAGAAATTGGTTTGATTATAAACCAAGGCAGATTTAGTAAACAATGCCACTGCCAACTTAGCAAACCACAAAGAACGAGCAAAAGTATTAAGCATCTAAGCATTAGTAGACCAGTTTTATAATATATTTAAAAGCAGTGTCACAATGCTCCAGAGATAAGTAATATAGTTTATTTTTCATTATTTACAGTGTGACAGACATTGTTATTTTATTGCTAAAACAAGGTGACTGTATAACCTGAAATCATTCATAAGGATAACGACTGGAGGATGACAGTCATGGAACAAGTTATCTATTTATTATTCATTGCGCACAAATGAATGTTTCAACTGTTTTCCCCATTTCATTCATTTTTTTCCAATTTGGCTAATTAAATACAATTTGTTAACAACTCTATCAACAATTAGAATGTAATTAATCAATTACGTGAACACTTACATAGAAACTGGCTACAACAGTACACAAGTGCAATATAACAGTCATAGTATGGAAATGATCAATTTAATGTTAAAACTCGTTGGTATTTTAGGAAGAAGGGAAATTTGATTTTATGTGAAAATGTTTTTGATAAAAGTATAAGCTCCATAATTACTGTAGATCAGTTCGAAACATTGTGTGTTCAACTCCCCCCCCACCCAAAAAAAATTTTAATTAATTAAAAAAAAAAAAAAAAAATATATATATATATACCTAGTTTAGGATAACGTGTATTTTCCGTTATTCAAAAACATTATCGCTTAAAAGGTGAATCCACTGCACACCATTCATCCGAATGCTGCTACTGCTAATACAGCCACTGTGCTGTGTAGCGTAGGGTAAAGCGTAGCTAAGCTATGCTAACGTTAGCTTGTTTTTATCATTTTGGCTGTGTAAATGTTTTTATTCGTTCTAGTTACCATTATACAAAACGTATTTTGGCCAGTTGCACTTAACAATTGTATCACAGCTCAGACATCGAATGTTTACGCACATGTATCCTCGGCAATAAAGCTTAAATCGTTGCTATCATTAGCGCAGAGCTAGCGGCCTGCACATCATAGGAGCAGCGCGACTCCTTCAAGACGTTGAGCGGCCGAACCATCACCATGTTTTCGGTCCGCCATACTGGAGTCGGGGAATATGGCGGCGCCCAGCAACACCTAAAAACATGGCTTCCTTTCAAAACAAAAACATACGAGTCTATCTAGAAGCATGTTATCGAGCAGAAGTGACATAAACCACGCCGGAATCTGGTGAACAGTCGGTTAAGGGGAGAGATGCAGCCGGACAACGCCTTATAAGGCCCTTCATTGTAGGGTAGAACACACAAGCGGATCAATTCTACATCATTCCTGCATTCAGAAACTCACCTGATGACCACATAGTGACCGAGAACTCTCCTTCCAAAGTCTTGATCTGCACTTGCTTTTGCTCCCATTTTCTCCCAGTTGCCTCCGCGCCACTCAGGTATGTCTTTTTGCCCGCTTTCTTCCCACCACTGGATCCCTTCTTCACCCGCCCTACAGAGCTCTTCCCAGCCATAGTCATCAGAGTCTGTCCAATGTATTCCTCTTCAGCCCCGGGAACAGGAACCGGGATCAGAATCTGATCCTCAAACCCATCGTCCGCCCGAAGCTCGGACTCATCCTCGCCGACCACCTCCTCCCGGGTCTGCACTAGGATTACCTCCTGATGGTGATGTACATGAGTCGGATCGTCTGTTACCAGAGGTTGCAGAGCGATCATGGGCTGATGGTCTTCATCGTCGTCGTCGTCATCGTCGTCTTCG
>JAUZST010078956.1:0-20816 GCA_034779995.1 Parotocinclus haroldoi | reverse complement strand
AAGCCCTACGATGCCACCCAAACGTTCTGCAAGTTCTACGGCTAAAATAGTCTATAAATACTTCAATAAATATAGCGTCCATACTTCACGGATTTTCGTTTATCGCAGGTGGTCCTGGAACGTAGTAACGCCCACCCCTCCCACCCCCGGTAAACAATGGAACACTATCAGCATTGTCCATCGGCCGATACTGACAGTATATTATTGAAACATCCCCTAACTGTTGTGAGCAGTTTAAGCCACGAACAGTTCTTTAAGCACTCAAATGAATCCATCCAATCCAAGATTGGTAAGATTACACGGGACAATCGAATCTCTCTGCACTAAATAGTTCTAGGACTGCACTGCTCCCAAAAATTAGGGGACAAAGTATCCTCTAATTTTTGGGAGCAGCAAAGTTGTGATAGAATAAAGCTCAAACAGCCCTCACAGTGTGAAACACGTTAGGAATATTTTAAATAAACACATCAGGTTATAGGTTCACCCTTGGATAAGGAAGGCCACTGGTGGTGTTAAAGGCAGGCAATAAGCGGTGACCGAGATCTTTGGCCATGTGGAGCAGCTCATCCCTGTACCACTGCATCCTTTCTCCACGCTTCTTTAGCAGATCAGCCATCACATGAGCTCCCAGCAGTCCCCTAACAGAACAAGACATGGTCATCGCCTGACACACTGTTAGCACCGCCCTCAACGTAGCTGTACCTGGTGCACAACAAGCTCTGGACGCACTCCTTTTCTAGCACATCCAGCTGTGATTGTGCGTTATGGAAAGGATTGGGCCGTACCCCAGCACACGGATGTTGGTCTCAAAAACGGACACGACTATGTCGTTGTCCAGCCGAACATCGGTGACAGTCTTTTTCACAGCCTCTTCAAACTCTTCCAAACGATTAAGTAGCTGTCGGACACACAGTACGTCACTCCTCTTATCAAACCTCTTATCACCTGAAATAAGATGTACTTGAGGTTCAACAAAAGAAAACATACCACCAGTGTATCCAAGGTGTCAATCAAGGTCAGAGAAAACCTGATAGACAGAGAGAGAGAGAGAGAGAGAGATAATGAGGGAAATTATTTGTTTATGTTTCAATGTATAAGGTTAGATTAGATATACCTTTGATTTGGCCAGCTTGACATATGACCCTATATTATTATTTCACACCCTCTGTATCTTATGTAATACAGTCAATTACATAAAATAGCACAGAATAGAAAGTCTCTTAATAGCACAGCACAGCTACCTAAAAATGTTTCCTCTTCTGCTGAAATGTTGGTCTTAAATATTTCCACTTTATACTTTATACTACAGGCAGGTGCCGACCTACTTTCCCAGCGTGTCGTCAATGTCTCCGCGATTGGGCTCCAGCCCTCGGACCCTCCCCCTGCAGCTCAACGGCATCAGTTCATCTGCTGGGTATGCATATTTCTGTAGCAGAGCAAAAGAGAACTGAATCAAGCCCAAAACCAGGAAAACAAAGACGGCCTGTGGAAGGCATTCGTCACTTGTGAACCAGTGTCCATTATTACTTACCATGTAACTGCCGTACGCGTGATCAAACATCTCCAGAATTTGTTCCCTAAAACCCAGAATGATGAACTTGATCAGTGACACTGACAGCAGTCTTAAGCCCTGTTCACACAGGGGGGTTATTTCTTATTTACAGGGAAAACGTTCGGCCATGTCAGTGTTCACAAATCCCAAAATTGCAGGAAGCATTTTCACCCGACTCGTCGAAAAAAATCAGACGCGTTTTTTCTGATTTTTTTTTTTTTTTTTCAATTTTGTTCTGATGCAAACTTAGCAACTTGGCTGAGACTTTTCTATCCCACTACATATCTAAGTAAACGCAGGATTAAAGTGTCAAAACGCCTCTTTTACATGCTTAGAAATCTTACATCTATAATTGCAGAGAGGAAATGAAAGGGCTTCAAAACGCTCCCTCCAAAAAGCTTTCGAAAAGCAGGGCGCCAGGCAGCAGGTCAAACCAAATATTTGTTATGCAACCCTTCTGCGGCAGTTTGTTGACAGGAACCCGCTAGCAGGCAACCCCAATGTCTCTAGCTCGACAGGAAATATGTGCATCTCTAACACTGACAGCAAAAAAAGTGCAGCCTGAGTGCAATCGGTCGGCCAACTCATTGTCCAATTTTACGCCGATTTAACCGCAACAATAGGGTCAGAAGTCTTTGTCTTTGATTATGACACGGCTAATGATCAGACTATATCTAAAAAAGGATTGATCGATCCGTATTCAAAACAGGTCCCGCAAACGAATTCATCAACAAATCCCTCAAGCTCAAACAAAAAGATGCACCGAGGTAGCAATCGCTGACGTGTTTGCTGTTTGTGACACGCATGCAAACATCAACCAAAACAGGAGGTGAGCAAAGCATTGTGTCGACAACGGAATTTCAAGAGACGGCTCCATTATCTTCAAAAACCAGTGCCCTGTCAGCTCACACACTGACAAAGGACCGATTTGTGAATGAGAGGCCATCAACAGGTTCGAACCTGATGCTGATGTCTTGTACTGAGAACAAAAATTACATAAATTACGTCCTGTCCAGTAGGGGTGGGCAAATATAATCACGATTTTAGGGTACTTCTGTGATAACTTCTGTGGTTCCCCCGTCTCTGAGGGGACAACGATGTCTATTTTACGATGTCTAGACGTTTTGGTTCCTAAGTGGCGGAATGATTTTCCCCTCAATGTTCGAGCAGCTGAGTCTTCAAAACGCCGTTCGAAGACCAGTTTTAAGACCCACTTACCTTAACTAAAGCCCCCTTGTCTGGCTTTCTATTTAAATAAATAAATACATACATAAATAAACACAGTTTCAGAAGTGTATTCTTTAGATTCCGGATTATTAGGAATGGATTATTTTACTGATGTCTTACAGCACTTGCTCTAAATGTAAACGTAAATAACGATTTATTCTGCGATTTATTTCAACCAAATATTTTTTAGACCTTAAATGTATTTTGGACTTTCCTTGCGATAACGATTTATTCTGCAATTTATTTCAACCAAATATATTTTAGACCTTACTTAGTAACTCGTGGCATTTTGGACTTTCCTCGCACTCGGCTGCTTAAAGATGATGAGACAGATTCGACAGATTCGTTTCCCCCTTTTGCTGTTACAGACCTTTTGCATAGCTTTACGTATCGCTGTAATTTGTTGCACATCTGACAGGGCACTGGTTTGATAATTCATAAATTGTTTCCTTATTTATTTCCATCTAAGAAAAGCTTTTTTCCCCCCTTTTTATTACAGGCCTGTAACCATGAGGGGAGGATTGTAGGATTCTATAACCAGTGCCCTACATACCCACGTAATATGCGCTATAACTAAAGAAGCCAGTCTGGATGTTCAATAATTCAATAACTACAGTGACCTGACACGTCGACTGAAATAGCCAAGTGAAAATTTGCTACTTTTCCTTCATGTGCATTTTTTACGTCCGATGCCGTCAAAAACAGCGTGGTTCCAAGTAATATCTACTTTGCTTTAGGTCTAACCTTCACCCATGGTCAGACCTGGTTATTTTGACTGAAGGTACGAGTCATTCAATAAGAAGAGGTGATTAAAGCTCTCAGTAGCACTTAGTGGTGTGATCCTTACATTTAGGAAAAAGACTAGCAGAGGCTTAGTGAAACTCCGCTCATTTCGGACTCTCTGCACTTCGTGCACTTAACCACCAATGTGTAAGACATGGTAGAGTGTGTACCTTGTTTTGAACAGACATCACGTCTGGACATTATCCCAACCCGTTATTTTGGCTGAGGATGAGTCACGGCAGAGATGAACACCGTCTCTGGAGTGATCCCTGTATTTATGAGCTGTACTTTAGATCTGGTTAAACCTCGCTTCGTTCTGAACTCGTGTTCAGTCAAGAGTTTGCATTTGATCAGCCCTCATGTTCCTGCTTAGGGTCATTGGGCTGCGGCACCAACGTTGCCATTGGGCTCCAGACAACCGCAGTGCTCAGTAGCAGTCACTGTTGCAGCATCTGGGGATGATGATCTCCAACCAATAATGCCTGCAGGTTATGTTCACCCCAGTCAGGAAGCACTGCTGGGACTCGAGACGTTGGCCGGTGATATGCTGGGGGGTGGGGACTGATCCACGAAAACCGGGTCACGTGACCAATTACCGTCCAAGGAAGCGTTTCGTAAAAGGGTAGGTGTTTGTAAAAAAGCGGCCACGTGCTGTGTGCTGGCTATTGTGATTGAAGAAATGAGTCGTGGAACAGTGACGGAGAGGAGCATCGTCTCTACAATCCCTCAAATGAAGTGATCTTTAAGTAATAAAGAGGTAAAACTCACCTAATTTTGGACTTTTCCTCAGCTGACATGGTTTGTACATCCTGCCCTGTACATCCAATGCCGTACAAAAAGCCACTAAAGAGCAAAACAGCTGCCAAAAAAACCATGGTCCAGACCCTAAAGCTGACTGGTTCTATCGCTGAAACTTTGTTTTTTTCCCCTAACAACCAGCTAGAGGAGAGAAACAACGTTTTAAAAGCTTTTTATTGGGCTACTACCAATAAACTAAGCTCGTTCAATAACAAACACAAACTACGATTGACGTCAACGTAGCGAGGGAACTTTGGATCGGTTGGAACTCAGGTTAGATATTTATGACTTTATACCAAAACATTACGGTTTATCGCAACACCACGGATACCGATACCCAAAAAACAAGTACTGCTAAACTGCTAAATTACACACCAATTAGATGGAAAAGCAACCCAGACTACGCTCGCTAACCTGCTAACCCCCTTAGCCTAGCTCCTCGAACCTTCATATTTAGCCAGCAAACATGGTACAAAAATGGTATAAAAAGTCCTCCGTGGGCTCGCTGGACATAAATTCCACCAAAACCAGGTTAAAAACTCCATCGTCAGCTCGGTTTAACAGGGCATTTCCAGCCGCTATGGTTTAGTCACAGTGCCGACTACACACGGAACTCTCCGGCCGCATCCCAAACAGCACACTTTGGATCTTTGAGTGCACTACGTAGGGAGCCGAAATGAAGACACCTCAAAAGTTTGTTTAACGTCTGTTCATTTTCGTTTTGATTGTTTTTAAATAATGTTTAGAAGTTTTACAAAGTTTTAGCAGCGTAAACTTTCTGGATTGTGACTGTAGGGGGTTAATGTTAATTTAGGTTTAAAACGCTATTATTATTATTTGGACTCCTGCTTGCTTCTTTAAACTACCAGGTTTTACACTGCTCACAAAATGGTTGATTATTGTGAGTACCCCAAGTGTTTTGCAATATCGAAGAAATATAATATTTTACTTTTATTTATTTTCGTATTTTCGGTATGTATTCTCAAGTAATGAACAAAGGAAAATACCTAAATAAGTAACTGAATTTGAATTCGAATGGCCAAATTCAACTTGTACATAACTTTCATTTGATTTAACATGCTTTTATCATTTGCTGAATCTAGAACAAACCTTGGAAATTATTAAAATACACCAGAGCTAAAATCTATTGCAATTAAAGTCGAATTGAAATCTGAAAATTCTAACTTTACAGCTGACGTATAATTACTTTATAAAATATTAAGATACATGTGTGATATTAAGATACATAAGTGCTGAGTGGTTTGGGACGCGGCCTACGTTGTTAAACGGGTTAAAATGACGCCACAACACAAAAATATGTTAATAATAATAAGTTAAAAATGAATTAAACGAACGTTTCTAAGTGCATAGTTTTTTTTCCTATTCGCGTTATTTAATAGATAAATTTAAGAGTCTACTGTGCTCTATTCAAGTCCTATCAAATGTACTGTTTAAATGAGTTCACGACTCAACAAACAATTCGCAAATATGAACGGTAACTATTTCCATATCAGTATACTTTTTTGTTCTTTATTGTGATGAAGTAAAATTTGCTTTCATGTCGATTGAGATTCCGTAGTTTTTGTAGTTATTCCATGTAGCTATTTAGATGTAAAATATAACAAGAATAATATAGAATTTCATTCATCTGGTATAATGAATGAATAAACGTAAATATGTTTTATTTGAGCACGTTAGTAGTGTGGGCTACACGCTAAAACTGATATAATTAATCGTTATCAAATTTAAAACCACATACACACGTTATTTAATAACTACACTTTTAACAATTGCACTCTACAACCTTCTAATACGAAGAGCACTTGAAGAAAGCATCCTGTTTTCCAGAGCGTCGTCAAAATAGACATAAAAGCGATAACCTAGTGCACTAGAATGTATTCCTTCAAGCGCTACATAGTGCGCCACCCTAGGGTACAAGTAACTAATATGCAACGCATCCTGTATTGTATGGTGCGATGTATTAGTGCGCTTCCTGATTTGGGTGGTACGGTGAAAACATGTAATAATAGAAGAACGTGCGTGCGGTGCCTGGTTAATTTATGTAGAACACTCTGACCGGGTGGACTGAGTTTAATGATTGAAGAAGTTTAACTCGGAGGGACTTTAATAGACCGTCATGATTAATAGCTCCGTTTATGTAACGGAATCTCCTGCTCCGTTTAGATCGTGAGAAATAATAAAATGCGGCGGTTAATCTGTTACCACTGAAACAACATAAACAACATAAATCACTCAGCGAAAGTTGGATTGTAACATCATTCTTCAAACTCGTTTTAAAGGTAAGTTTGAACTTTGTTTGTTACTGGGGTGTAATTTGGGATGGGACAGAAATGTCGCGAAACTGGTCCGTGTTTTCATTAAACGATCTCACGATAATTGTTAGACCGAACTCCTAATAATAAAACCCTAATGGGAATAATAATGTTTGCCACTTTGATTTTCTTTGCAGTTTTCGTGCAAGTGTTGCATACTTTCTAATTTACATAAAGTCAGACCGAGTTAACAGACAATATAGCATACCAGTTAAAAAGCATACCAGTTAAAAAACGATCAGCGATCAGTCTGCATGGTGGAGTGAAAGTGTTTTGTTTCTGCCTCACAGCTCCAGACCCAAAGATCCCTGGAAGCTGTTTTTGTTTGTTCCTTATTCAAATAACACAAAGAAAACTGCTCCAGATTTACTGCTGATGTTTCGTTTGATTGATTTGATTTATTGATTTAAGATCATTGATTGCTGTGTGGAAATGCTGACAATGGGAGCACTGTATGAAACTCTGTGACCTTAGCCATATAGTTCTCGTCGCTCAGTCTTTGTTCTCCAAAAACAGGACACTTTTCTTACTGTAGTTTAGATCTCTGAGATATGACCCGACGTTTCTGTAATAATTCAGTGCTGCTGCGATCTGTACGCTTTCTGCTTTACACTCCACATCCACAGGCTTAAAACCTAAATCCAGGTGCTTTTCCCAACCCTTGTTGTGTAATGTTGCAATCTTTGATTGTTGACATGTCACGAGTGGTTCCTCATGCCTGTGATGACCTTTGACAAAGGTGTAGTGTAGTCTTTTAGATGAGCACTTACCTGCTTATGACAATGCTTCAATGCTTCATGACAATAGATCATATTTTAATATTTAAAAGTCAAAAATGCAAATGTTGTTAAGGCCTAGGCCTGGCTGTTCCTCTGAACCCTTTGAAAAACTCATATGGATGCTTTCTGATTAGTTCTCGTACCTTTAAGGAAGCTGGGAATTTCTTGACACATTCCTTGATGTTGATACCAGGTCTGGGCATGTTTTTTTGGCACGTGCCACTTTAATCACCTCAACTCAAAAGCTTAACTGGTGTTTCCACAAACCGTGTCAGGAGCTGTTGTACCAAACAGCTCAGTGGAGATACCTTCCTAAACGTCCACCTCCACCTGTGGACATCATAAACTTTCTGCCTCATTGCCCCAACTGGTTTGCCATTTGGTGGAGAACTTGGTTTCCTTGCACAGAGCCCTTTTCATGAACAGACACCTTGAGGTAAGAAAAGCGGTGTCCCCCTGCCAACAATAAATCTTTATTCCAAATTTACCATTTTGCTTTTTCTGTGACAGAAAAGATTCCATCTTATTCTCGTAATTCTCTCTGCTAGGAAGAAGAAGCTTGACATGTCCAAATTGAGCTATTCATATTGATGTATGTAGCCATTCCAGTTCTCAAAAATCAAAGTTTTTTTTTTTTTACACTCCGTTTAAAAATGTTTCCAAGTCAGTTTGGGTTTGGATTTTCTGTTTGTGTGCAAGAGTTTTCCTTTTTCCTTTTTCCAGCAAAACCCTCCCCCACCCCACTAGTTTAGCCATAGTGCTGAGTCAACATAAGTAAAATAAGCGGATGATTAACATCCACATCAACCTAAGCTCAAAGAGTAAATGCGCAAATGAAGATTGAGGTTTATTTTTTGAAATCTTGATTCCTTCGTATGCTTTATGCAATACAAAATCTCTAGAATTAGACTAGAATTAGAATAGAATTAAAGTAAATAGAAAAAGAAAAGCTTCGGTTTGAACCCATATGGCCAAATTTCCCAGCCAGCCTTGATGGCTTCAGTGAGGATTATTTGCATTTCTGCTCCATCTGCTTCATTCACATTTGCCTGCATTTTCCATGGGTGGCCAAAAATAATGACTAAAACGATAGGAAAAATGCAAACCCCCATTTGACATTTCACTTCAAATCTTTGCGCAGATAACATAAATTATTGGGGAATGTTTTAATGATTTAAAAAAACTTTTTTTTTTTGGCAAAATTTGTTTTTTTTTTTTTTAAAGATTTAGAATTGATTTGTTATTTTATTCCTGTCTTTTTCCTCTTTTTGGTTCTGCTTCCAGAGCCAAAGGGTTTAAATAGCAGGATGGGTGAGATGAATAATGATCAGTTTTCATTAATTGAATTAATACAGTGTAAAATATAAGCTTCAGCATAATTTTAGTAATGTTATAGCAGTGTTGAAATGACCACAATGTTGATCTATTTTGTTACATGCTTTGCTAAGAAACTGCACGTACAAGCTGTTATTGTGACGTGACACTGCTTGTGTTGCAATCTGCTAAGTGTATAAGGAAGTGTATACCACATTGTGGTGGTTTTTTATCTTGCTGGTTCCATTTCTTACATTGTAGGGGTGTCTCATAAGGTCACAAATTTGCAAATTGGAATCTAATTTTGACACCTCATCAATATGCATGAGCATAGAGTAATTCAGAATTTGTAGATTAATGAAAACAAAAGTCATATTGATCCAGCCTGAAACATTTATTGGTGTATTATATGTAAGGCCAGACGTTTTCTGTCGCTTGTTTCTCGGGTAGAATTCTAATTCTACTTAAGAGAAGGGAGGAAAAAAAAAAACTATTAAAAAAATCTTTATTTTTCAGCACTTTTCAATTTCTAGTGAACATGATACAGTGTTCAAACAGCTCACAGCCAAGGTCACTTCATATTTCACACTGTAAAATTTTACTTCTGCAGTGCTTCCTGAAAGCCCTGGGTTTTGTTGAAGACTTTTTAGATGGATGGATAGATTTACATTTGCGGAAGTTCTAACGTAAACCACAATTTCTTGAATTGTAAGACTGTAAATGCCCAGCTGTGGCAGCAGTTTGAGAGTCCAGAGTCCAGGTAGGTACCAGTCTAGCTAGGCTACCACAGTCTACTACTGTGCTGAGAACAGACGGAATTATATTTAATTGGTTTGTTTATTGACTAAATTTTTGTTTCTCTGTATCCCTCTCCCTCTTTCCCTCAGATGAAGATGCACTTTGATGGATCAAACAATGTCACCTTACTGTTTGAATTCTGGAAGGTCCATGGACCTGGAGGTATGAGAGTCCTGAATCACAAACTGCAGACTTGGGTCAAGGTTAGCGGAGGATAAAAAGCATGAAGCGTTAATGTTTTTAGGTAAACTAAATGAAGACAAAATGGGTTTGATTTGATTGATTCCGATACGAACCTGGCACACCACTGTGCCTTGACATTTTCAACTAATCAGCTTTCCACGCATATCTTTTCTCTTATCTTTTTTTCAAATCTATTTTAGCCTTGTTGAGCTTTGTGGTTGATTTATACTCGTGACAGAAGTTGCTCCCCTGATATCTTCAGTTATGAATTACAAACTTGAATACTGAAACTGAAACTGACTTGAGTCAGTTTGACTGGCTGCATTTCATCTCTACTGAGTTACAGGTTTTATGTGACATCAGGTCCAAACTTTGGTATAAAACTGTAGTTGTGGTGACTTTCTGGGTTGTTTTGCAGTTGATTCCAAAGCTGTCCTTGATCTGCTCTTATTTACAGGGATGTTTTTGTCGGTCATCGTGGTTCTGCTGCTTACGGTATTGTACGAGTTCCTCAAGGTTTGGATGATCTCTCTGGAAAAGCAAGCAGAACCTCTTCCAACCCCTCCCATTGTCTCAGCCCTTTTCAGGATCTTTCCTTGCTTGTCAGCATCGATGGACCATCCTGACAGTTCCATGCTATCGAACAGCCCATCAGAACTGTCCCTGGCGCACACGGAAAACATGTCTAGCCCTGCTCTTCACACTCAAGCCAAAAAGAGGTATGTTTGGTTAGTTTTGGCTAGGGAAGGAACAGGATTGTCCAGCAGTTCTTCCTGTTTGGATTCATTTTGAAATTTGCCCATCATCAGTTTTTGTGATGTGCTTATGTGTTCCCACAACAGATGGCTTCTTCACAGTCTGCAGACATGCCTGCATATTATTCAGGTGGTTTTGGGCTACATGCTCATGCTGTGCGTCATGTCCTACAACGTCTGGATCTTCCTAGGCATTATCACTGGCTCTCTGCTGGGCTACTTCCTGGCTTTCCCATTCTTGGGTCATTATGTGAAGTGACTGTTTTATATGATGGAAGCTTATTTCAGTGCAGGAACAGTTTGGTTTCACAGAGTTTGTGTTCAGAGTCACGTTGGCTGCTCGTTATCTCCTTATTGCTTCGGAAAAGTGATACAGTGTTCAAACAGCTCACAGCCAAGGTCACTTCACTGTTTTTGAACAGGTCTTAAGTGTTTCTGTAAAGCTCATTCGTTTCAGTCGGAAGCTCGTTATCAATGTTCAGGATGTGAGTTGGCAGGAGATTTTATTCACCAGCAATAGTTTTAAATTTCTTGTACATTGAACAATGCTTTTAAAAGGTCCAGCTGTAGTGCTTTTTACAAGGTTTCAATGGATGTTTGTGTGTAAATTTAATGCCGTTTGTACGATGACATTGTAGGTCAAAGAGTGGGTTCTGGGTGCTTGAATAAATATGACAGAAAAGTTGTTTTTTTTTTCTTATTAAAAAAATGTTTTAAAAATTGGATTTGGTTGAGTCCAGTTCTGGGTACCACTTTATTTGAATCCGGACTACCCGAAAAAAAGCGGATCGGGATTCGGTAAAAAGTAAAACCCGGAAACCGGACTACTTAAAAAAAAGCGGATCGGGATTCGGTAAAAAGTAAAACCCGGAAACCGGACTACCCGAAAAAAAGCGGATCCGGATTCGGTAAAAAGTAAAACCCGGAAACCGGACTACTTTAAAAAAAGCGGATCGGGATTCGGTAAAAAGTAAAACCCGGAAACCGGACTACCCGAAATAAAGCGGATCGGGATTCGGTAAAAAGTAAAACCCGGAAACCGGACTACCCGAAAAAAAGTGGATTGGGATTCGGTAAAAAGTAAAACCCGGAAACCGGACTACCAAAAAAAGAGTGGATTGGGATTCGGTAAAAACCAAAACTAAATTGGGGTAGTCCCACATTTTTTTAAAACTTTTTTTGGACTACCCGAAAAAAACCTACTCCCATACAAAAAGAAAATTAAAATTATGTTAAAGTTAGGTAAAATGAACAATGAAAACAATGAACAATGAAAAGGAGTATTTGAATGAGATTTATTTACGCTGCAAACACATACAAGATACAAGTTTGTTTCTAGAAAAATTGCCATTGCCATACATAATTTCTTTATCTGGCTTATAAAGATATAGAAACAAAGGAGTAAAATTCCAGCAGATTTGACGAAAAAAAAAAATACACGTTTACAAAATCTTAGTGTTTTAAATGAGACAAAAATAAAACGTACTGTTCTGTAGGAACATAGTGGAAGTCAAAATCCAAATTTGAAACTAAGCACAAAGTGAAAAGTAAAAAGCTGGGAAGAAATTCTGTAAGTGCCGCTGTGAATGCAGAATTGGAACGTTAGAAGTAAAACATTATAATTGTAATTATAATTTACCTGAATCACAAATAATCTGAATCTTGTTCCCTTGTGGGGAAAAAAACATTATAATTATAAAAAATATAATAATTTTACCATGAAAAACCCTGGGCTTTCTTCCATCTATATACAACAGATATTTTTTTCAGGTATTAATAACAATGGATCTACAATGGTCTTGGATGTATAATTTGAAATTTAGGTTAGATAAATTTCTAAGACACCAGCAACAAAAACTTGAGGATTAAAAAAAAAAAATCAAATCAGTGTCTATTCACAAAAAATATTTCATAATGGAACATGCCATAATTTTTGTGAGCAGTAAAAATAAAATAAATTAAAAAGTAAGTTCTCAAATATCAAGCTGGATCCTATCAGCCTCTTTTGTCTCAGACAATTTACCATCTTGCTCCACCATCACTGTCACCTGCTCAGGATCCACCACGGCTTCTGCTTTTTCGGCATTGTGCAGTCGTGGGTCCTCTTCCTCCCCATTGGTTGGAGATTGAAATCCGCTGTCGTCTTGGTTTCTGGAGTCAGCTGAGGCCTGGGGCAGGTCAACATCAGAGTCCATTGTGCAGTCTTCCCCTTGTACGGCGTTCTCCAGCTCCTGGAGGGCACTGTCAATAGCTGAGTCCGTCTGCACCAGCTGACGGTGCTCCAACATGGTGCTTGTGGCCTTTATCTCGTCCCCCTCCTCTAGATGTAATGTCCCATTGGTCAGCACTGCATTTGCATCCTCTGAAGCAGGCACGACCATCTCCAAGACTGGATTTATGAGCTGACGAATCTCCTGCACATCGTCTGGTGAACTCGGCTCTTCTAGTTGCCTTGGTTCCAAAGGTTGTATTTGGTCAGTGACTTCCTCCTCCTGCACCTCATTCTCCTCAGGTATCTCCTCCACCCCAGGTACTTCCAAGCATGAACCGTAGGGCACGGGACCCATTCCCTCCGGGATGATCATGGAGACGACCTGTCTACGTCGTCTGTTGCGGTCCTCTTTGTCTAGTGCCCCATACTGGCCGCCCCAGTCGATGGAGTTCTGCTCCAGCAGGTGCAGGTTTGGATCACTGTTGCCCAGTACTATGCTGTCCCTGAATAAGTTGTGCCTCCTCTGGACAGCTGCCTCCTTCACCGCTGCACACAGGGCACAAGGTCTTGTAATAAACTTTTAATAAAGACTTGTAATAACGAGGAAAGAGGAATGTGGAAAATCTCACCCATCATAATGTCTTTGGTGACTGACTGCAACACAACCTCCTCAAAAATATTGTCCACCAATATGAAGCGGGAGAAGTCCTCAAAGATGAGCTCTTTGAACTTAGGGAGTTCCTGAGGGGAAACCAAGGTGTTACCTCAGCTGCTCCATTTTTAATGAGCCTTTATTTAACCTGCTGGGTTGAGTCCAGAGATCCACCCATCAAGACATGAACTAATCTAATCTAAATCCATCAATCCGTCCATCTATTTATCTATCCAATTAAGAATTAAAAACTATCATTGTGTGAATCTCATTACATCTGTTCATGTAATGTAATATGTAACTATTTGGAGAAGATGGTTGTGATTGTCTAGTGATTGACATCATCCAGTAAGGAAAAGCTTGCCCAGGCCCAGGGCTACTCTGTGTGAGGCTGGACAATCACAACCATCTTCTCCAAATAGTCACGTCAATAGTCAAAAGTCAAGACCTTGACCAAGACCTTGTTATGAAATTCACACATTTTAATTTTTTATTTAGCAGACAGAAGTTAAAATACTCACAGGACTGTAGACTGGAGTGAGCTGCTTGAGCATGTATGGGATGATGATCTGCAGCAGCGCTTCTCTGAAGAACTTCTTGCGCACTGTGCTACTGTCATAGTCGTATTTCTGCAGGCAAGAAATACTCCTGAAAGGGCTCCTGTTTTGTTTGGGTTCGGTCAAGAGACCGTGAAGTGTTTCTACCATCACCACCAAAGCAGATAAAAAATTAAAAAAAAAAACGTCCAACCCCCAAAATATCCAAATTTGAAGATAATTTTGGGTCTGCTTACCATTATACTTTTAATATTAGTACATAACAAATGTCCAAATCAGGGTTAAAAAGTCATTGGACCAAGTTTGAGTCCGGGCAGTGCTGGTGTCACATGGGAACATTTCAGAGAAGGATTTGGGTGAAAAAAAAAACCCAACATGAATAATTTTCTAATTTTCCCAGCTGCATCAGAAAAGCACCAGAATCAGGAAAAGTTCTTTAAGTTCCAAACTCCAATAGAAAAAATGCAATTCCAACACTTCGCCAACAGAAGGCACCAGAGAGCCATGTATTGGGATTGCTTCATTAAGGCCTTTCAAGACGGCAAACCCTGAAATGTTGTACTGCTCACAAAAATGACGCTCACCTTCAGAACGCGGTCCTGACAGCGCTGGGTGGTTTTACACAGTTCCTCTCCTGATTGATCTTCCAAGTTCTGGTGCAGCAGCTGCTCAAATGTGTACACAGCATTGTCCATTTGCTGTGGGGAAATTTCAGAGACCCCCCCCCCCAAAAAAACAGGTAAATATTTGAAATATGTATTTATTTCTCTCTCTCTCTCCACACACACACACACACACACAGACACACTCACAGAGCACTCACAGAGCACTCACACACCATAATTATGATAAAGAAAAACTAAAGTAAGCTGGAACCTTCCTAGAATCTTTAGAGGTCTTAAGTTTTACAGAACATTCCAAGAAGCAAAAACGTATCCTTTCCAAGCAAAAAAATCTTAATTTGTCAACCAACCAAAATGAAATATCCCCTAAGTTTTGTAAGCTCTGGTGTTAATGCTAAGAGCGGCTAAGGCTCTGGACGACCAATCAAATTGAGAGTCCACAATGCAGAATCTCCACAAACCTCTCGCATGAGTATCTGAGCTGTCTGGATGAAAACAGAAGGGCTGGAGATGTCAAATCTCTGCTGTAGACCCTCCAGGCGGAGCTGCTCCATTTTCTCGTAGCAGCTCTGCATCTTCACGGGGTGGAAGGCCAGCATGGACACCTTATCCATATGCTGGAGAGAGAAAAGCGACACAAATGGCATATTTAGAAATAGCATATTTCTAACGGCGCTTTAACTTTAAGCCGCTTTAAGCTATTACAAAAGCAGCAAGAGTTTCCTCACCTTCCCCAGTGCCTCTTTGCCTCCATCGTTGACTGTATTCTTGCTCACCTCTACCAGTTCGCGGAAGAGAACGTCCCTGACCTCGGTGAAACCTAGGCTCACTGGCTCCATCAGAGCCTCAAGGATGGAACTGATGTAGGGCTGCACGTTGCTCTTCATGACCTGCTCTGATTTTGGGAGCACCAATGCTGCACACACAGACACAACCTCTACAAATTACAGCATCGCAGTATTCGTTACTTGAGCAAAATTATGCTTTTTTTTATTTGAAATAAATACTCAGCACTCATTGCTTGCTTTAAAAATATGCCAACGTATATTTTATTTATCTGCTTAAGTATCTGCTTTTTATCAGTATCTTTGCTTACAAAAATGAACAAAAATTAAGCTTTTTGTTCATTACTCACTTCAGTACTCAATTCAATTACTCAATTCAGTAAAGTCATTTTTACTTATCCATCGTAATTATCCAGAAAAGATGGCCAGACAATCAAACAAGCAAAAATAAAATAATAAAACGCGACATTAAATCAGAAACACAAGCACAATTGATTGTAAAATGGAAGAAACACAATGCAGACAGACATTCTTATTCATTATCATTCGTTATTATATTTATAAAAAAGTTCTCGCTCTCTGCACCGAATGAACAGGACCATTTCCATAATGAAATTTGCTACCACTTCCGTCTCTGGAATGCAGTTCTTCCAGCATGACCATTTTTTCAGGAAGGAGGTAGAAACTTATTTGTAATTTGAGAGACAGGCAGAAAGAGGGTGTGGAAAAGTAACTGCCCTGAGTTGTGGTGCTGAAGGAAAAATACATTGGAGCAAACAAAAAGTACTTATTTTACTCACACACTCACAATAACTGCTTTCAAGTCTCTACTTACAGCGCATTTTTCCAGTAACGTGCTCTTTGGAGGCAACGATCTGGTCCATGTCGGTGCGCAGGGCAGCATCCAGATGCGGGTGTTCTACCTCACAGGCCTGGACCAGAGCCTCATGATGAGCCCGGGTATGACTTAAAACCTGCTTGTACACGGCATCCGAGATCTAATGGAACACATTTACATCTAGTCATTTAGCTCTTATCCAGAGCAAACCATGCATTAATGGAACCACAGCGCTCTTGCTGTTTGATATCCATATATTTTAATTTGACTCCCAACCCAAAGAACTACTAACCCACTGCCATTTTCTAGTCCAATGCAATCTTTTACCTTTGCGTATTTCAGTGGTCCATTAAGAAATAAAATGCAAGTTTTGTGATCAGTGTAATTTTTTATAAAATACATGTTCTAACTTTATATGTTGTTGTATTTAGTGCAAACAGCTGTGAATCAGCAAGAGAACTGAAGCCCAGATGTGGTAACTCCTTATAGAGGCAAAGCCCTGCAAACAGAAACTATTTTCATGATCGGGGTATGGATAATGGGATCATGTTTTGATTAACGCTGACAAAAAGACAGTTTGTATGAAAAGTCAGAAAATGTGAATCTCAAAGAGAAAACACAAAGGCTCTGTACTGACCAGCATCCAATTCTTCTGTCTCTGCTGCGTCTTGCCCTTCAGCCGAGGCCCGATGAGCCCACTGAGCTCTGGATGGAGCGTCTCCATCACCAGATTGGCCAGAATCTACACAAAAACAAACTTGTCTTGTATAACTTGGGGAAGACATGCATGCATACCAAGTCAATTACTGTGCAAAAGTTTTAGGCCACC
The DNA here is from genome assembly GCA_034779995.1 of Parotocinclus haroldoi. Lineage (NCBI taxonomy): Eukaryota > Metazoa > Chordata > Actinopteri > Siluriformes > Loricariidae > Parotocinclus > Parotocinclus haroldoi. The sequence continues at coordinate 3,798 of JAUZST010078956.1, read as the reverse complement.
ATTGTTTTAGTAATTCTTGAACATAATTCAGACCATTTGTAACCAGAAAAGGCAGGTTTTATAGGTTTTATAGGGTTCATTAATCAATGAAACCTGCCTTTTCTGGTTTCGTTTGCAAATGATCTGAATTTTATGGGTGTATTCTGTGTATTTAGTGTGACATTTAGTGACAACAGCAGCATTTGGCAGCTTCGTTGTGATTTCAAGTTGACACTTCTACAATCTGAGGGTTGCACCCAAGAAACCACTTTTTTTCCCCAGGAGGGGACTTATCCAATGGTTAAGATATGCTAAAGCTCACAAAGACTGGAGAGGAAAATCAGTACAAAAAGCAGACTGCCCCGTTTGAAATCATTGGGTTAATCAATACTAAACTTTGGGGCAAAAAATTTGGAATGCTTATTGCATTGCTTATTGTCAGCTGTGGTCTCTGTATGTATATTTAAGAAGTAACACTGCACAGAATTGCTGCTGTTGGAACTCGCTTCAAAGGCAACAAGAGTTTGGTCTGCCTCAGACCTTTGAATACTTATCTCTGGACTCTGTGATAAGCGCTCGGGCGCCTGGTTTTTAATGGCAAATGGAAGTGGAAGACTGCGAAGACCCAAAACACAAATTATGTTTGATGGCTTCTCTCTGTTTTGTTCCAACTAAGCCAGAGTTCCTTGCCTTGTGCCTTGTTCGTCGCCTTTGAAGCGCCGGCAATAACAAGCCTCATGGCGACCACATCAGGGAGTGCGTGTGCACGTGGGTTCATGTGTGCTTAAAGGGATAAAGGGAAGCCTCTGAAGGACAGTCTGCTAAATAATAAACTACAAGACACTTACAACTAAAATTAGGTTATGCCACCTGCCTGAGCTTCGGTAACAACACCTCGGTGACCAGTGGTGACCAGCATTTAGCAGACGCCCTTATCCAGAGCGACTTACAATGAATACAGTCTTACATTTTAAGCAATTGTGGGTTAAGGGCCTTGCTCAACTGTGGCAGCTTGGCATTTGTGGAGGTGGGATTTGAACCTTCTGGTCCAGAGTCCAGTACCTTAACCGCTAGGCTACTCAAATATTACTTAAATATTAGCAGAAAGATACTGACATTAGGAACGGAAAACATCTTTTTTTCGAACGAATCTCAAGCACAAGCTCAAGCACAAGCACAAGCACATGGTTAAATGCGTCAGAATTTAACGTAAACATCAAGCATCCGTCCAACGACCAACCCGCCTTCAATCAGCAGTTCGAACTGCTGGCGGTGATGTAATGGCGTGGGAATTTCCTTGGCAGCATTCAAATCACGTTAATCGAGAATGATTTGACTGCCATGGCCATTGCTTTCCACACACATCCTCCTCCTGAAACCTAAAGGGGATGTGGCCTGAACCTTCTCATTTACATGGCCCATATTGATATGATCTCTAATGTGAACAGAAAAAAAAAAAAAAATATCGCAGGGCAGTTTTGCTCATTTGTGCACGCTGAGAGGCATATTCGTTCCCCTCCCAATCAGTCCTCGCCCTGTTTCCATGGCAACACAGGAGACCACAGACAGGTGTGTACCAAACTACATGGGGAGCTCATAGAGAAAACACAACCAAAAACAGCATTTTTTTCCAGCAGCATAAAGGACATATAGGAAACACACACACACACACACACACACACACACACACACACACACACACACACACACACAGACAGTCCATTCAGCAGGCTTTAGTATTCTGTATGGACTTTCAGAACTGCTTTTTAGATGTAATGTAAAAAAAATGTAAAAATTACATCTAAAAAGCAGTTCTGAAAGTCCATACAGAATACTAAAACCCATGGATGAACGCTTTCAGTTCAATAATAACTAAACCACCATCCACAGTTCTGCTAACTAATTGGTTTCAAGTAATGAAATAAAATTGGTTCTACCCATAGAAATCCCAAATCTAAATAAACATAAGAAAAATGTAATAACAACACGAATAAAATGCTGGTTAAAATGATCTTTGTTTCGTATTATCACTATTCACTATTCTACACCTCCACCACCTCCACTCTGAATACGACAACACTCATAGAATCAAAGTTCTAAGCTCAAAGACATCGCCCACTGCATGTGTTACTCATTGTACTTTTTATTTTTAGCTTATTTTAATAAGAGTGCCAATAATTGTGGAGTCGACAAAGTAATTACACAGGGCTCTGCATATAATTATATAGGCCTTAATTCATTCTTATAACAATATTTGGGCAACACCCTTCTCGTTTTACGTCCCTGTTGTGACTCATCAACCCCTCTTACAGTTTAGGCTTTCATTTGAAATTAACATTTTTTTTGTAAAGAATATAGCTGATACACACCAGATGAATTATTACTGGCAACAACAGAGAAACAGAGAGAGAGAACGTTCTCACACCTCCAGAAGTTAGAGAAATACAAATCTTATTTATGTGCGTCTCCAAATACAGTCAAATGCAAAAGTTAGAACAGTTCTTTAGAATGACAGTATTAAAATGGAAACGTCGATCCCTGGGGTATTTTTTTATGCCATCAGGACTACTAACCATTTACAACGACTGACAGTAGAGAATATGCATGCTAAATGAATGTAGATATGCATATAAATGAATGTTTAAAATGTCTAAATGAAAATTAATTATAAGGAAATTATTGAATTGTAGCGTTCAGCTCTGGGAGAAACAGCTTGTGGGAGGATAGGGAGGATAGATGTACTTTTAAAAAGACACACTGCTCAATATAAAAAAGAATCCTTAAGAATCCTTAAACAACAGACAATGAATGTTTCCTGCACCTGTATCCAGGAAGGATTGAAGAAAGAATTTTCCCACAACAAATACTCCTGGGCTCCTGTTATTCAAATAACCCTTATTCAAACCATTTCCCCGGGTACTTTGTTAACCCGTCAGCTCTAAAATACACCAAGTAACAGTTCATTCACTTTATTAAACATTTAAGCCTGGTCGTGGGAGAGCCGGTGCCAAAGCATGTCTTTGGACTGTGGGAGGAAACCCAGAGTCAACCAAAAAGGACACTGGACTTAGGACCTTTTGATGTGAAGCCACGTTGCTACCCACCGAGCCACCCAGTATCAGTTCCGTAAGCATTATTTGTTAGCAATCTGCTTTCGTATTCGTTCCCTGGCCCATCCTGACAAAAACATTTTGCTGTCAAAAAGTGTCGTTTTTCAGCCATTTCCGCTTAAATTCTGAAATCTCCAGAAAGCATTTTCTATTCTACTTCTGCTTTTCTACTTTTCTCTATTCTTTTTAAATGCTTATTTGCCTTGAAAACCCACAAACTGAACAAAGCAAATCAGGTAGGAGGCTGAAAATAAAACGAATACAACACTTTGCCGTGTAAGTGAGGTTACACCCAGACTGTCCTGTTATTAGGAAACACCACTCAAATTCATGCCTCATCCATTATTTCCTAATAACAGTTTTAGCTCCAGACACAAAAAATACTCTTCTGAGTGGCTAAGGTATTCTAATAAGCATCATAATCACGGTGTGATTATTAACAGCTATTAATGCGTTATCTGTACAGTCTAAGCCCACTATTCAAGCTCCTGCTCTAACTTTAGGTATTTTATTCCCCAAAACTCATTATACAAACCACTATAATTATACTTACCATTATAGCTACCACTATAATAAATCTTAGGATCAAGATGCTCCAGTGTTTCCCAAACATTTCTGCAGTACCTCCCTTGTGCGCTCTCTCTCTCTCTCTCTCTCTCTCTCTCTCTCTCTCTCTCTCTCTCTCTCTCTCTCTCTCTCTCTCTCTCTC
>JAUZST010078945.1:0-20818 GCA_034779995.1 Parotocinclus haroldoi | reverse complement strand
TGTGTGTGTGTGTGTGTGTGTGTGTGTGTGTGTGTGTGTGTGTGTGTGTGTGTGTGTGTGTGTGTGTGTCTGTGTGTCTGTCTGTCCCCGGTGGTACCACAGTGACAGGTATGAATGCTCTAGGTTGTGTGTTTGTGGCGCGCGCGTCTGTCCCCAGTGGTGACAGGTGGGAATGCTCTACGGTTGTGTGTTTGGGCTGACTGTACAGGTGTCTGATGGCTGTGCGCTGGTTATGCAGGTGAGACGATGGCAGTTGCTTGCTGAATGTTTTGTTCTATATCAATTGAGTGAATTGTTTATTTAAGTGTTTGTTGTCTTGTTGTATAGTCTCTCTGTTGCTCTCTCTGCTCTCTTACTTTTAGCTTTTGTTGTGTTCTCCTCAAGATGGTCTATCTGGCTCCATGTCTTATTTGTAGGTTTTACAGAAACATTCTCGCTAAATCAGTGAGACGTTTTTCATCCGAAGCTGAACTTCTGGAATAACTTATGATTGTTTGTTGGTTAATGATTGACAGTTCGGTTTTGTAGATGGATTTATTGTTGGCTAAATTGCTAACTGACGGCTATCTCTGTGCTAAAGGATAGACCCACTCTGAGTTTTTGAAGGACATGTTAACACTGACACGATACGATTGTAAGTTGTTGTTATTAATTAAATAATCGTTATTACTGTATTTAAATATATATGCTTTCGATATATGTACCTGAAATGTTATTTCGCAAAATTGGTTTATAGGTTTACTAGTAGCATTGTATGCTAATATTCCGTTTAACGCCCCTCCAGTATGTGCAATGGTTTCTCCCTGTTTGATGGGCGGGGCGCTGATTCAGCGCGATTCCAGAAAGTGCGGAGTCGACTCGGATTCAAATTCCAGGTGTTGAGAGTCCGTTCTACACATCTTTCTCTTGATTTGATATCAAGAAAGCGATCTTTTGTTCGTTTGTTCAATTTCATATGCGTTAAATCTGGCAGCACAACCCCCAGCCCCAAACAGGCTGCCAAGCTATTGCAGGGCACAGTCGCGCACACACGCTCAGACTAGGACATTTTAATGACACCTATTGACCGACCGAAAGCACGTCTCTGGATTGTGAATGGAAACCCACAAAAATGTGTTTAGAAATAAAATATAAACATTATAGTATTAACGACTGAATCGACCAAAACATTTGAACGTTTGTGAAGCAATCAAGACAACGTTTAAGCATTTTAAAAGCTTCTGGTCATAACCATGGAATTTTTTTTCTGTACTAGGTTTAGGTTCAGGCTAACGTTTTTACAGTTCGCGCTGTCTAACTGAATATGTGTCGTTCCTGAACATGTGAAGAACCGACTCCGACGCTTTAGTGTGCACTGTTCCTGATTTCTCGAATCGGAGAGTCGACTCTTCAGGGACCGACTCTCAGCTCTGCTAAAATCCCATACGTTCACCATCCGCATACTGTACCGTAAATCGCTGAAGTTAAATACGCAGAACAATTTAGAAGATTATCTTATGGAAACGGGCTTCTTCAGAAATGTGCGCCAACGTCTTCGGCATGTTGAAGAGGTGAGAACCAGCATGCGTGCCAGTAAAGGTGCTGACATTTTCTGTCGTTTGCTTTAGGCTCTTACTGACGCTCCCTCGTTTTTCAGCGAGTGCGCTGGTTGAATATCGCGTCTGTCCCAGACAGCATGCTGAAGCAGATAAACACGTACTCTAATCACCGCCTTTGAATAACATGTTTATATCTTGCAAATTATACTAACTGTGCCTGTTGCCAGTATTTTGGCTAGCAACTGGATTTTCATTTTCCGAAAGGGCTACTGTCCGTATACCTCTAATTACTGGATTGTTCCAGATCCTTAAAGCGCTTCACCCCAGTCAGAGAGTGGATGGTGACTTAAGCAGCACAGGCTTTATTCTGTCTAAATGGTACACCGTCATAGGGATTTAGTCAAAATCTAGCTAGATTATTACAGCCAGCAGAATTCATCGCCATGTCTTAATACACGGTGGCACGTTTTGCATTTGGGATGCATCGCCCCACCCTAGCACATAAGCTGTCGTTTTGTGCCCGTCTTCACTGGGGTGGCCAGGCACATGCCAGGGTATACAATCAGGGCGTTATATACTAAAGCAATACAGCTGTGTGTAGGTGGAGTGGTTCTCCTGTCCTCATGCAGGTGCATGCATCATCAAATGCAACTTGTGAGATTTTGTATAGGCCTATATGTACAGTCGTGGCCAAAAGTTTTAAGAATGGTACACATTGTGGTTTTTGCAAAGTTTGCTGTATGAGGTTTTATGGTGGGAATTTGTATTAATTCTAGATCGTGATCAGATGCTTTGCACAAAAATGACTGCATTCTGGCCACTGCATTTCGGCCCTACAAAATGACCTGCTAACATCATTTCAGTGAAGGTCTTGTTAGCTGAGGAGAAAAGGTTAAGAAGGACAAGGCAGCTGATATCACTCGGTCATGCTGATTAGAAGAGCTGACTGGTTGCTTTTGGGTTTTCTTCTGGTAACTAAGTTGCAATCAAGAAAACATGTGCACTCATCATTGCATTATATCAAAAGGGTTTCATAGACAAGGACATTGCTGCTTGTACAATAGCATCCCAATCAAACATTTATCGAATCATGAAGAACCTCAAGGAGAGTGGTTCAACTGCTGTGAAGAAGGCTTCAGGGTGCCCAAGAAAGTCAAGCAAGCATCAGAACTGTCTCGTAAATAGGTTGCAGCTCCAAGATCAGGGTCACCAGAGGGCAGGTATGGTATGATGGCCACTTCTCTGCAAGAAAAATGTCAAAGATAGACTGTCATTCTTAAGGAAGTATAAGGATTGGATTGCAGAGGACTGGGGTAACATTATTTTCTCTGATGAAACCCCCTTCAGCCTGTTTGAAACATCTGGAAAAATGATTGTCCCGAGAAGAAAAGGTGAGCACTATCAAGGGTCCTGTGTCATGTCAACAGTGAAGCATCCTGAGACCATTCATGTGTGGGGTTGCTTCTCATCCAGGGGAGTGCGTTCGCTCATATTATTTCTTATTTTTTAAGGAAAGGTATCAAAACATCTTCCAAGAGCAACTTCTTCCTACAATAAGTTGGAGATGAATAATGCTTTTTCCAACATGAGTGAACAAAAAAGCAAAAGTGATAACCAAGTGGCTTGGTGAACAAAAAAAGTGACATTTTGGGTCCATGGCCTTCAAACTCTTCAAATCTCAACCCGAAGTCTCAAATCTTAAAACGAATTAAATGCTTACAGTTGTTCTTCATTATACCTTATAAACATCGGACAAAAGGTTCAAAAATGGTTAAGCAAACCACAATTTGTGCCATTTTCATTTTTTGACCACGAATGTATAAAGTATGTATATTAGCCTTTAAGTAAATGACCATATTAGTTCCTTAATAGGGGTGAGCAATAGGGTGGGGAAGATATTTCAGTATTTTCTGGGATTTTGTTGATAATGACAACAAAGATTAAACTTTGGCGGTGTATAGGTCTAAAGTATTCAAAAGTATTTTGACCAGTCATTCAGTCATGCACTTTTGGGTAGAATGCTTGCTTGGTTTGTGGAACTTGCATGCACTCGGTGTGCTGTGGTCTACTGTACCTGGCTGCATAACGTGGTGAATACATGACGCTCATGCGTTAAAACAATTATTAAATTATTATAGCAGACTACATATCGCTCATCCCTATTCTAAAAGTTTTAAGTTAAAATATATGTATCATTTTAATTCAGTTAATTATTTGGATGAAATGAGATTAGGGATATTTCAAAGTGATATATCCCTTAATGATATATCCACTAATTGTTTTGAGTAGTCTATTACAACCCCCTGCAATCTTGTCAGATTACTGGCTTGATTGTGATTACCTTAAAGTAACCAAACCTGATATTTGCAACATTAGGCATTTGGTGGTTGTATGCTTTAGGACAGTTTGTGTGCTATAAAAAAATCATCATCCATGTCATGCTGTGCTATATCCCACAGGTTCACATCATAAAATGGGTAAGCGTGCCAGTGTGGATTTATTTTAAAATCTGCTTTAGCATTTTGGGTCAATATCCTATTTTTCACTAGCACCCAGTGAAGCGCAGTAGTCTAATATAATAAACATTCTTAAATAAAAATGTACATACAACCATTAAATTCCATATGGAGTTTGTCCTTCTTTGCTGCTTGAGACAACAGCCTGGTCTCTTCAAAGAAGCCTTGCCAATAGAATATGAAGGTCAAACACTGATGTTGGACAATAAGGTTTGGTTCCCAGTTGGCTTTCCATTTAATCTCAAAGGTGTCCGATAAAGACTAGGGCTGTGTGCAAGCCAGCCAAGTTCTTCGTGAAACACTCTTTCTCCTTTAAATGTCATTCTGCCAGGGTTTTTGACATTTATTAAAAAAATATTTAAATGTTGTTATTTCTTTAGTTTTAGGTCTTCCCAAGGTTTTTTCCATACAACATTTAGGGATTTTTTTCTTTCCATTGTAACCCTAGGCTTGCTCAATTTGAGATTGACCATAGAACATAATCTAATTGGGACAATGCGCCATTGTAAAAAGCACTGTATAAATAATATGACTTGACTTGAATAGAGTGGTGTTTTAAAGTTTGTGATTCTTTTAGGATTTTCTATATTTATTCATAAATATAACCAGAAACAGCATCAGATTTTCACACTAATCGTAAAGGTTGATGCAAGAAAACTCAATTCAGCAGTTTATTACTTGATTAAAACTGATCCCATATTATCTGTTAGTGGTAAAAGTATGTGAACCTTTGCTTTGAGTATCTGGTCTGACCCCCTAGTATAGCAATAAAAACTGCATCTAAACATTTCTGGTACATGTTAATCAGTCATGTACAATGGCATGGAAAAATTGTAGAGCATTTTTTTGTAAAGAACAATGTCAACTCTGATATGCTGGTGGAATTCCTCAGATGACCTGCTTACTTAAGATCCTTACACAACATTTCCATTGGATTAAGGTGACAACATTGACTTGACAGCCCAAAACATTAGCTTTTTTTTGTTTAACCACTTGCTAGATTAATTTTTATTTACTAATTGTTTGTACGTAGGGCTTTTGTTTTCCTCCATGACCCACTTTCACTTGACATTTAGTTCACAGACTGATTGACATTGACTTTTTCCTTTTTTTGCTGGTATAATTTATTGTTCCATCAGTGATGGCATGCCATCCTGGCCATCGCAGGAGAATTTTACCTTCAAATGATCTGATAATCCTAGAAGTTCACATGAATTTTTGTAATATTGGATCATCAGTAACAGACTAACTATAATTTTTTGTCTCATTTGTTTAATTTGAATCTCATTATCTACATTTAGGACTTTAAAACATAGTCATCTTTTAAACTTTATTAATGCAAAAAATACACACGTCTATACAATGCAATATACAATTCTAAGGGGTTCATAAACTTTGCTTTCTCAGACCAAGATTAGATCAAATCTCAGATTTAAAAAAGTGACTTTATGATGTATTCCAAGATTGGGATTACTGTTTGGTACACGTGGTGGCACATCTCAACCCCAGACTTCCTCTGTGTGGAGTTTGCATGTCCTTTCCATGCCCTCCTAAGACAGTATTTCTTGCTTAGCTACTTAATATCTACATGCTTATATCAAGCATGTAACTTTTATTATGGTTTTCATTTTATGGAAAAGATAATACATCCTGTTTCCCGTTTGTAACAGTTCTCTGTTGAAGTATGCAGTGATCAGCAAATGGTGGCACAGAAATGCATTTTCTTAGTTCTTGCTCATTTTGTAACCAAAAAACGTTGTTTAGTTTTAGGTTTGGCCCATTTTTGACTGAGAGTCTATATAAAAATATATTTATCAGTACAGTTATTTTATCAAACACGCAAACCAGACACTGTTAAATTATGTTTCTCAAGAAAGAGTTTAAAAGCAACACTATCCCTTTAACAACGTTGTGAATGACCTGCTACTGTGAGATAAGACATTGTAGACACATCTCTGTGTAATAACAGCAGCAGCCCTTTGCTCCCAGTAAAATGCTTTCCATGGTCTTTAAATGCAGCAGAAGTAGAGTGTACTAAGTGGACCACAGCTTGCGTGTGAATATTCCTTTTAGATTTGGTTCTCTAGGGCACTTTATTTCTACTCAATATCAGTTTCATGCCAAGGTAAGTAAGTACTATTAGCACTGTCTTTTTAAGGATTTTTTTTATCATAAACATCAACTATGTTCACTTATGTCTGCAAAGTTAAAAGTGTTTGTCTTTGAGTGATATGTAGTCATATGATTTCTTCAGTATGTACAACAATGCATTTATGACTCTTAGTGTTAGACATTCAACCTGACACCATGATTCGTTTTAGCTCCAGTAATTATATTAACTAATTACAATTCCTGCATCTACATTTTGATTTTCAATTCTCTCTTCACTGTTGCCTCCTAAATGTATTGAGCAGGTTACTCCATTCATTTTGTTCTATTCTGTCAACCTTACATCATAGTATTATATGCACACCTTTCACCATCTCTCTGTCCCACACTCTCCCCCACACTTATTCTCTTTCGCCCTTTCAAAGCCTCTTTGGGAAGCCCTTTGATGGTGGGAAGAGGAATATGGATCATGGCAGCCAACAGCATCCGCAGCAACATCAGCAGCAGACCCAGCATATGCCGGGTCCATTTCAGGTATACATGGGGTCACAGGGTCCATTCCCTGGGCCCCATCCTACCCTGGTGCGTCTGGGTGAACTGCAAAGGGATGTGGCATCTCTGGGGCATCAAGTGTGCTCCTTCAGCGGTCTGCAGAACGATAAAGAGTACAAACGACTGGAACGAGAGCTGACCCGGCTACAGCTAGAGGTAGACCAGGTATGGTGCAGCCTTAGCCATAGATTTAGACAAAGCATGTGAGGTTAAAAACCAAATACCTCATCAAGAGACAAAAAAAATAGACTGTTATAATTCTGGTCCCTTTCTGGTACAGTACTGAATGTTCTCACCCCTTTTTAAATGTGTCAGACATTTAAGCAGCAGGTTGTGTGTGAAGTGTTTTAGGTTTTGTCCTGCATTCTTTGGACATGCACGGGACATTAATTCAACTTAATACAGTCACGAATAAACAAAACTGTTTCACAGAGTTCTATGGTGAGAATTGGCTATTATTTGACGCACAAGTTAGGTGTAGGATTAAAAACTGTTGTAACTGGAAAACTGCTATAACCCTAAATCAGAAAAGAAAAAAAAATCTGAAAATAGCAACAAAAAATAAAATGTAAATAAACTGCAAGCAGTATGAACCCAAGATATTTCATTTTTTTTGTCTGGTCAACATTACATAATTTGTTTATAAACGTCCATTCCTAGATTTCAAGCCGACTACACCTTACAAAAAAAGTTGGGACATGGGTAATTAAGAGCTAGTCATGAATAAAAAAATAGATAATGATGCCTCATTGTCCTGATGATGTAAGCATTTACACAGGCACATTCTGACATCTGTTTTGTTAGTACAGATTTGCGACATTGAGTGTTCATCCCATTAACAGCCATTCAATTTAATGTTTGAGGGCTGATGTTATAGTATGCAATACTGTACTGAACTCTAATTACCATATTTTACTTAACAGTTATTCCTATGTTAATTGCTTCTGATTGTTATATCTGATATGGCAGTGTATAATTATTGTTAAAGTTGCACTCCAGTGCAGTGTGTTTTGCATCTTCTGCCCTCCATCGATCACTCACTGCAGTCGGTTCTCCTCCAGTAGTAAGGCAGTGATTGGTGGATTTCTGCTCTTAAACTCCTGATTCTACTTGAGGATCAGCAGTGTTGATTGGCTGTTGAGGTAACCAGTCGTTTATGCAGGGATAAAGTCACTCACTGCAGTGGGTTCTCGTCAACATTGCTGATGCAGAATCACTCCTGAGCAGAATCAGAAGTTTAAGAGCGAAAATCCACCATTAACTGCCTTACTGGTTTGGTCCTTATTTGCTTGTTAGCTTCTGTTTGGATAAGAGACTGTTCTAAGTCGTATGACTTGTTTAGAGACTTTCTAGTGCAAGTTTTGTGAATCATATGTTTACATTCGTACGTACATATAAGATTTTCTTTATTTCTAAGACCATATGTAATGTGTTACATATACATTCATCAGCAGTATGCGTGTGTTTCTCCCTAGGTGGAGACTGAGGGGCGTGTTGACCTGCAGCAAGCTCGGAAGCGGGCAGCAGGGGAGGTTGAGGGGCTTCTACGTTACCTCGAAGGAAATGCCACTCATCCATCTCGAATAGTTATAGAAGAGTTAAGCCAGGAGGCACAGAGGCTCTTGCTAGCAGGGGTGGTGGCTCCATTTCGACAGGGTCAGGCCGAGGATTCCAGCGAGACTGGAGAAGAGCTAGTGGAGGCTGTGCAGGATGTGGCCATGCGCCTGGCCCAGGTCAAGACAGGCGGTAGTGTGCCGCTCAGGAAGGCTCGTTACCGTGCGCTTACACGTGTCTGTGCAGTACAGGAAGTGCTGGAGGGCCGGGTACAAACTCAAACACTCGCACTGCCTTTGTCTGACGAGACCCACGAGGCTGTGCAGCGCATCAACCACGTGATGGTGCAGGTTGGTCACATAGGAAATGCCAGCCATTCATTTATAAAGCGTGAACACACATTATCATAACAATTGTTAGCTTAATCTATGTTTTACTTAGATTCATTAACACAGGATAAGTGAAAAGTCACAGGACACACCACGTACTCTGTCAGATACTTTTCACAAAAGCTGCCAAAACCATTGTTGAGGTTCCTTTGTTGGTAGCTGTCTTATTATGACCACTACTTGGCTTGTTGTCCACAGTATCAATGTCTCTAAATTTGGATATGAGGGATGCAACAGTGCTCAATTGGTTATCTTTCAGGGTATTGGGTGTTTAAGTCTGTGGTTATGATACTGCAGCTGTATTCCCCAGAAATCAGAATAAACAATTCAATCTTCAGTTACTGTAATGAACAACAAAAGTTTAGAACTTTCTGTGTTTATAACTTTTGAATCACAAGAGATATTGCAAATCTATGCTAATCGATTTCTGAGACAATCCTGTCCTTCTTTAACATTCTACATGCTACATATGCCACCTTCCCATTGGAAAAAAAAAATGGGATCCAATATGGCAGATTTTAAGACGGCGGTCAAGTTCCAGACATAGCCTAAAAGATACTCACCTCTCACCCATTACTTGCTGGAGTATTCAAATATGTAATTTTTTTCTTTTGTTTTGGAAATAAAAGGGTTTCCTGTGATTTTTGACTCCTCCTCTACTTGAGGTCATTGTTCTGAGCCTGGATATGCTGAGACTGATTAATGACTGTTTTACAGGTGAGTGGTGCTCGCTGCCAGCTGGTTGCTCTGCTAATGGGTTTGAGTGGGCGGGACAGCTGTGCTCACCTGGCACGTGTCCTGACTGAGCTTTTGGTGGAACTGGATTCTCTGGATGTATCCAGCAACACAGCTGTCAGGAACTACAGGAAACAGGTGGTGGAGGAGATCAATGGCCTGCTTAAACACACTGACCTAGAGGGAGAGGGAGATGACACTCGGAGGTAATTCCAAAACACTTAATACTTGATATAAAAGTTAATCATAGTACTCATTATGTTACTTCTGTATTATTCTTTCAAATAAATGAATTCCGACCACAAAAATAGGCCAATTAGGTACAAGCTAAAAACTGAATTGACAGTGAATGAAAATTTAGGATTTTAAGCCCAAGAACACACCAAAACGAGTCTGCAGATGTTTTAAACCTGTGCAGAGCGGCGAGGTAGCGAACATGATCGATAACAAAATAACATCATCTCTTGTCCACAAATATAAATCAGAAACTGTATTATGTAACAAGCTATCTTTTTAACCATTTGACTTTGACAAGGAAATTAAGGGCAATAATAACTGTTTAACTGTTTAATGAACTTACCACTGTGGCAAACATCTCTATATACAGTATGTAGACACTGGTAATGTTAACTTTCTACTGCTAAACAAATAAGGCGTACAGAACAAAACAGTACCAATTATAAATAAACCAGTTTGTTTATTCCACTTGGCTTTAAGTAACGGTAAAGGTAATTATGGCCTGCATATTTAATAATTATCCCTATTGCTAGAAAATGAACTATGTAGAAACTTTAACCAGTGAGATCTTGCTGCAAATATTGACTTGTCAAAGGCATGCCATAAACTCACGGATACAGAGCGACGTCAGATTACTGCTCACTGTATAAATAATATCAATGTCACCTTTCTAATCAAATTATGTTTAATTTATTTAAATTATTATTGCTATTAGTACCTATTCATATACTTTTTTATTGTATAAATGTCTTTCTGGTCTGATCTATCAGCTTTAATTCCATTGCTATTCCTGATCTTTTAGATTTTTGCAGTATCGTTTCTGTAGTGCTATGGAGATATTTTAAGCAGGTATCATATCAAAGTAATTTTTATTTTGTGATACTACAACTGATACAGTCTGATACAGACAAATTTGCAGCAACTACACGATGATGTCATGTAAATATGGACCTAAATTTGTGAGAGAAGCTGTCTCACAAAAAATTAAGGCAGCTCTGTAGGCAAAAGAGTCCAGTCTGGTGTGTAATATTTTCATCCCATAACACTCAGTTTCACAAATAGTGTGTGCAAGTTCAAATCTGTAATAAAATTGATAATGAAATAAGAAGAAGCTCAAGAGTAATACAAGTAATAAAACTGAATTCATCCTGTAACTGTAATGTGATTTTGTACTGCATTACCCCACCACTGCTTAAAAGGCCAGCTGAGCATCATGATCTTATATAAGAATGACTGGTGAAAATGTACCCTAGATAATGGTGTAAAGTTAAATTAAAACCCTTTAGATTCATATAGTTTACACTTTGATTTGGCAGCAGTCCTGCACTGCTTTTAATTTCTGTTGATTAAACATGGATTTCATAAATATGTTTACTATTAGGGTTTGTCTGTGTACAGTTTTCTCTGCACTTTGTAAAAACTGCTGACTGTTGATATGTTTTTATTAAGACAGACATGTTCTCAATGCAGACTATTGTGCTCTCTTATATTGTATTTTGTTTCTTTTACAAACACATATTGATCGTCGTTGTAAATTTCCAGTATGGTATGTATTTTCCATATACCTCCATAGTGCATAGTCGAAACAGAGCTCAAATGCATCAAAGATCCAGCAAGTTGTGTATATATACACTGCTCAAAAAAAAAATAAAGGCAAGACTCAAATAACACATCCTAGATCTAAATGAAATATTCTCATTGAATACTTTGTTCTGTACAAAGTTGAATGTGCTGACAACAAAATCACATAACAATCATCAATGGAAATCAAATTTATTAACCAATAAAGGCCTGTATTTGGAGTTGCACACAAAATTAAAGTCGAAAAACACACTACAGACTGAACCAACTTTGTAATGTAATGTCCTTAAATTTAGGCTTAAAATGAGGCTCAGTATTGTGTGTGGTCTCCACGTGCCTGTATGACCCTACAACGCCTGGGCATGTTCCTGATGAGGTGGTGGATAGTCTCCTGAGGGATCTCCTCCCAGATCTGAACTAAAGCATCTACCAACTCTTGGACAGTCTGTGGTGCAACATGCCATTGGTGGATGGAGTGAGACATGATGTCCCAGATGTGCTCAATTGGATTCAGGTCTGGGAAATGTGTGGGCCAGTCCATAGATTTAATGCCTTCAACTTGCACTAACTCTTGACACACTCCAGCCACATGAGTTCTAGCATTGTCCTGCATTAGGAGGAACCCAGGGCCCACTGCACCAGCATATGGTCTCACAAGGGGTCTGAGGATCTCATCTTAGTACTTAATGGCAGTCAGGCTACCCCTGGCGAGCACATGGAGGGCTGTGCGACCCTCCAAAGAAATGCCACCCCACACCATTACTGACCCACTGCTGAAGGATATTGCAGGCAGCAGATCGCTCTCCACGGCATCTCCAGACTCTTGTCACATCTGTCACATGTGCTCAGTGTGAACCTGCTTTCATCAGTGAAGAGCACAGGGCGCCAGTGGCGAATTTGCCAATCCTGATGTTCTCTGGCAAATGCCAATCGCCCTGCACAGTGTTGGGCTGTGAGCACCACTTCTTTATCGAGTGTGTTTTGCTAATTGCCAATAGTTCCACCTGTTGTCTATTCCATTTGCACAACAGCATGTGACACTGATTGTCAGTCAGTGTTGCTTCCTAAGTGGACAGTTTGATTTCACAGAAGTATAATTTACTTGGAGTTATATTGTGTTGTTTAAGTGCAAGAAGCGCTGCTGAGTGTGGAGTAGAACATCACCAAAAAGCATGCTTGGTATAGCTGTGTTATGTGCATCGTGTTCGTAGGCTGCTAGAACTTACAATTTTCCTTTGGGGATTAATGAAGTGTGTCCTACTTTTGAATTAGTTTAGAGGAGCAAACCTCATTGTTTTGTTCATCTTTATTATTCACAGCTTGCGGGGATTCACAGGCACTTAATTTACAGTGCAGCAGAGCATGTCTATTAGATGCGTTATGTTTAACGTTTCAGATCTCTGCTCCATCCCAAGTGTCTAAGTATGGTAGATAAAATTAGCTAGAGGGCTTTTTTGGAAAACAAAGCAGCCCATGCTACAAAGCATTCTTAACTACAGAGGTGACATGTTCAATCCTACTCTTCCCTAGAATCAAAGTCTAACGAAAACCTGTGCATTAAGTACAGTGGCTTTCATAATTATTGGCACCCCTGCTAAAGATGGGATAATTTGTTTAAGCTCAACCTAAAAAAACGAGAACCGCCAAGTTGTAATTCAAGTAAAGTTAGTCTGAGGGAAAAAAATCAGGAAATAACTTGTAAGAATATGTGCTACAATTATTGCACCTTGGCATTTAATAATCTGTACAACCGCCCTTTGAATATTAAACAGCATTGACTCTTCTCCTATAACATCATGTAAGGTTGGAGAATAATGAGATAAGATTATTTAAGACCATACAGAATCTCTCCAGATTATGCAGAGTATTAGGTTCTCGCTCTTGCACCCCACAGTGCTTTTCTTTGTGGCTTACATCAGGTGACTGAAAGCCATGGCAGATTTTTTTTGTTTCTGAAAATCCAGGGAACACCTAGGCAAAGACATTTTGATTAAAAAATTTCATGAAGTCCAATAGAGGGAAAACATCCCACATCATCACATATGCACCACAATACTTAACAGTGGGATTCAGGTTCTTTCCAGTGTAGTCATTCTACATTTTATGCTAAACTCTAGTGTTTGTAGCCAAAAAAAGCTACATTTTCACTTAATCTAAAGACTGGCTCTGGATCCTGTCAAACTTGCTGTATAACTTAGCAAACTCATGATGCTTGTGGCTTCCAAATAGTCTGTTGGCAGTGAGGTGGCATGTGAAGGAGATCTGGTGACACCAAGGTCCTACTTTTTTCAGATTTTTTTAAATCTTTCCTTGTCGTTGTTCTTACTGTGTGTGGAGGCGAAATAAACTTGGATTCTTGTCCAGCCACATTTGTCACAGTTCCTCAAATTGGTCTGCTTTATTCATTGTCACTCAGTGGCAGTATGTATGTTTGGATTTTAAGCCTGTTAACCAGTGTAATTGGTGTGGTATTGTGGTTTTTGAGTCAGCATATACATGCAAGGCTTTACTCACTCACCCATGATAGAGGCTTGAGTTTCCTGGATTAAAAGGCTCTGGCTTTTTAGGCTGTGTAAAGTTATGGTTTAGGACAGATCTCAGAATTCAGCTCAGTAGTTTCAAATACACCCACTAATTTACATTTGCATAAAGTTGTGTATGTATAATTTGTAATTAATTTAGCCTTTTATTTTATGTCCAGGTATGATTTGACAAAGAATGACTCCATCCGTGAGATTGAGGCCATCCGAGGGCGTGTCTCTGTGCTGCAGAGAGAGGTACTTCAACAGGGTATGGGAGGCCAGGGGGTGGAGCTTCAAAGTCTTCTAACTCATCTGGACCAAGTGGACACAGGACGGAACCCCTGTATCAGAGAGGCTCGACGTAGGGCTGTGCTTGAGATCCAGGCCATCATCACCTATCTAGACCTCCAAGAAGCCCTTGGGCGGAGGAATCCTGGACCAGAGGAACCACCCCCTCACGTGGCTGTGTGGCGCGTTCTTGCCAGCCTTTCTGACCTGCATTACCAGGTTCTTGCCTTTGATGGTAAGAGGGCTGACAAGAGCTACATGGTGCTTGAGGAGCTCCTAACCAAACAGCTTCTGGCTCTGGATGCTGTGGACCCTCAGGGGGACCAGGGAACTAAAATGGCCCGTAAACAAGCTGTAAAATATGCCCAGAACATCCTGAGCTACCTGGACATGAAGACAGATGAGTGGGAATACTGAGTGAGTTTAGAAAACAAGAACACTAAACATTTCACTTGCACTAAGTGCTTTGAAAAGATGTTGTGCCTAGGTAAATGGCATGATGCAGTGCAAAGGACATTACCATGTAGTATTTGTAAGTGTATATAGAAGACTTTGCCTTGGACTGTGGATCTCTTTCCCTTCATGCACCACAGTTGCTGCTGTTTCTTTTGTCTTTTGGTTGGGCTGTAGACTGCTTGTTACTGAACAGAGTAAATGTATTTGTTTGTCTGCAAGCAACACGCATTGCATTCACGTGTTAAAAGTTATGATTGTGACTCCAAGATTTTGGCGCTTGTAGGAGCATCTCCCTTTCTTATTTACCTTGCGGTCAGTGTGGTGCATTCTGAACCCTGTTTTGCATCACTAGAAACAGAGATTTAAAACTGTCAACAAAATGTACTATTGTAGCTTCACCATATATGAAACATCCCAGTAAAAACATTCCTTTTTATTTCTGAAAATTAACAATTCCAAATAACATTTTGTTACAACAAAATCTCTAGTCCCCTGCAACCAAAGGAATTTGAAAGGAGCTTTAGTTTATTTACTATTTGCTTTGTGTTTTTGTGTGAAGAAAAATCCAACAAGAATTAAACAGAAAACACAAAAATTAAGCAATATCAGAGCCACATTAGACGTATTAGCATAGACTGGATATATACACAACTTCGTTCAACTTGATGATGCACATCGTCACATTTTTGCATCGCGATGCCAGTGAACCAAACCATTTGAAGACATAAAATTGCCAGGCGATTAATAGCCAGACTGTGATTTCAAACAGAAAAAACATTGTGTTACAGTAATCTCTTACCAGCCATTATGCGCCTTTATCAGTCAGATAAGACCTGGAAGAGTCGGTGGTGAATCTTCTGCCTGATGCCCAGTAGTTTTATTTATTTATTTATTACCTTGTTTACAGATTCTACACACATATTGCACCATGGCATTAGACACCAACCACTCAATTAATTAATCATATGTTTATTGCACCCATCTAGCATGTCCTGGAGAACAAAGGCTGGTCTAAAAGGGGAACAAGAAAAATAATCTATTAACCTGATTAAACCTGAGAAAATGAAAGAATGAAAGCACAAGATCTTTATCAACCAATACAATTACAGTGTGATCGACTAGAGGAAGACTGAAAATCAATTTGTCTTTTATCTACTGGTCAGTAAAGGCACTTTTCCATCATCAAGTAAGTTAGTCAAAAGATTGAGTAAGTGAATGCATGTCTACTGGAAGTAATGTCTGGAGACGCTTGTCTCTGCCTCTTAGGAGTAACAGTGTGTGTTATTTTTGATTATGGTGATGACAGTCGACACAGTCCTAGAGCCTTCTACACAGGCGTAGTTAAGGGTCGCAGACTTTAAAAATAGCTTCTGTAAATCTGTATATCCCTGTATATTCCGAACGCAGGGCTTTGTCCCCGTCCCCTGTCTAGTTCATAAGAGTGAGTCATGGCGCACAATCAGATCAACACATCTGCTCTGATTAACCGGCCTCTCACTAAGCTTTTACAAAACAATTCCTCTGTCATTCTTTTGTCTTCTTTTGCTCACGCAATTATTCCACACCCCCAGCTAAATGCTAAGTCTGTCTAAACTCTCCCCCACTACAGCATCTCTGCTTCATTATTTGAGTCATTCATCATAAGCACAATGGAGGGCAGGTATTGGTACACAACTTCAACAATACAGTGGCAGAAATTTGCACCGCAGCTTTAGGTTCACAGTTTTCAAGTTTGTTAACATTGAATTACAGGTTTGCGCTGTTTAACATCCACAAGATCCATATTTTTTCAAGATCTTGTGAATTACAATAGGAAATAATTATTCACATCTAAAAGACAGAACACTAGTACAAGTCAGCCCTTTGTGACACCTGCTGACAGAAAAGGGAATCGCAACCTTGAGGGTAGAATACATGGTAATGTTCCTTTTGTTTTCGCTATCGGCATGTGTTTGAAATGTTATACAATGTAACAATTACTGTACTGTGCGGTTCAGTACTATATTAAATGTTTTCATAATGTGTTTTAATTAATATAATTGTTTGAGAAAAATTACAATTGTGCAAAATATGTAAACAATATCCGGTCATCCTCTTTATTGGTCAACATCCTGTTTCACAGAACGTAATAGTTAAATCGTCAAATGTTAAATGGCGCACACCTGTATATATAGCTTTTGTACTTTGGGCAAATCATAGTTGATAAAGTTCTGCATTGGCTTCTGGGAACCTCCATAAAGTTAGACTTCAATTGTGATGGTTTAAACGTTGCTCCCATGGGGAGGAGGTTATAAGAAGATAGAGTAGATGGATACATGCATGCCAACTGCCTACGTACTTGAGTGAAAAAGACTAAAACTGGCATGAATCATTGGTAGTTGTTTATACATCCAGTACTATAACTTTCTTTAGTTGCAAACCTGCGGTAAGTACTTTGTACAACACTTGTATTGGAATGGCTGTTTGTGGTTGCTGTGTTGCATAGTTCCCTGTGTTGTCGGTCATATTTTCAGATGTCAGCCTTATGTCTGTCATTAGACATTGACTGTACCTCTTATTTTATTGATTTATTTTGAAAAAAAGAAAACACCTGATAGTCTTGAGACATTTTCCAAATGCTCAGCATATCCAACTATTCACTACTACAGGGAACAACAGGAGACCCAGCAATATCAAGTAAAATACACACACAATCACAAAGAGAATTCATATATATTGTACCAAAATGTGGAGGAAAAGGTCTGGCAGTTGTGGTCTGGCTGTCTGCTTCTTTTATCATCATTCAGTCATTACTGTGTGTTGTCTTGAGCTGAGTCAAGTTAAAACCTTTCCATTTAAACGTTTTATGGTTTTGCACTGATTAACTGTCTGAAAAACTCTGGACAAATTTCTACTTTCACATACTTACTTGACACACCAACAGTCTCACGAGTGTCTTACTTCCAGTTTAATGAGTCTGGGAGAAAGCCCACAGCACTCACATAAATAAATGTGCCCACAGGTTGGTCTTGGGTTTAGTGTTAATGAAAGCTGGCTTTGTACGTAGGCCACCCCACACCATCTCAAATGAACCCGGTCTACGTCTGTTACTAAACACAATGTACAACCCCAAATCAGAAAAAAGTTGGGAGAATACAGAAAATGCAATTTTAAAAAATAGTATGTCTTACATTGGCTTTTATTTAATTCTAGACAGTATGATCCCGAGATATATTGTGTTTTATCTGGTTAACTTCATTTCATGTGTTAATAAACATCCATTCCTGCATTTTAGGCCTGAAACCCATTCCAAAAAAAGTTGGAATGGTAAAACATGTGTGATGTGATGCTGACATTCCTTTTATAACTGAGGATACCATGCATTTTACTGTTTATGGTGTTATTTTGTCCTGTTGTTCCTTCAAACATGTCTTAAGATGCGCAACAGTACGGGTTCATCGTTGTAGCATTTTTTTTAAATTTATTTTAAAATTCCCCACACATTATCTTTTGGGGACAGGTCAGTACTGTAGACAGACAACTCCAGGAATCATGTCATCTTCTTCCACAGATTCTTTATGCACTGAAATTCCTCCAGAGAATTATGCAAATCCCTTCCAATCTTTCTTTGTGGAATGTGTACCAGACAGGAGTGGATGTTAATTAACAAATGAAATGAAGTTGACCAGAAAAAAATTAATGAACATTGGGTTATATGGAATATATTGGGTTTAAAGTGTCTTCACTGAAATAATAATCAAAGTCAATTACGTCTGTTTGGTTTGTTAGTTGTTTTAAAATTCATATTTTCCATACTGTCCCAACTTTTACTCATTTGGGGTTGCAATAAAATATTTATCTCATCTCATCTAAGTAGTTTCCATTGTGTAAGTTATTATAAAATCTCAATGAAACTGTCTTCCTGGTTACAATCAAACAGGTCAGATTTGGTTGGGGTGCTTGAATTACATATTTTCAGTGAATTTAGAAACTTTGCTACATCTATGCTATATGCAGTTTGGTAACTTCTATAAACATTCTATAATTTTTTTTGTTGAAAATTGATAATATGCCATTTTAGCAAAGTAATTGTACAGCACTAAATGCTAAAAATGACACATGGCTTTGGTTGGCGCGTTTGGGAGTGATGCCATGTCTGAAAGGCTAAAAATGCCTAAGGGATGATCCTCATAAGATGGGATTAGTATGAAAAGGACTTTTTTTTTTTTTTTTTTTTAGACCATGCCTGGCAAACTGGCCAGTAATGTTTGGTAATGCGATGGGGACTTTGTTGCTTGGACGTCAGCAGTGAATTGATTCACAGACTAAACTGCTGATGCACTGAAGTATTTACTGAGCTATGAAATGTTGGCTGATTAACAATAGAATACATGCTGTAGTGCAATGCACATAGCTTAACGATTTATACACATATACAAGCATATAAAGATTGTGTGTGTATGTGTGTTTTCGAGAGAGAGAGAGACCAATTAGAAAACATTGTTACTAACAGGATCAAAGGCTTTATGAAACCACTGGCTGAGAGAATCAGCGTTGTTTTCACCAGCAGTTCAAGGTGGAGTCAAGTCAAACTGGATCACTTTTTTTTTTTTTTTTTACAATCCCCTCCCTCAGACGATCTTGATCAGCTCAAATAATTGCAGTGATGTAATAATGGTGAGATGCTTAGTTTCATCTCCTACCTCTAGTGCCAAACTAATCAGCTGTTTACCTGTATAGCATAATAGTAATTCAGCAAAGAAATAGCACAGTTGCACAGATTTAGAATGTAATCAAGAATGTCCTGTGACATAACCAAAGTTCATTGTGATCCTCTGTGTCATAAACCTTGCATATTGAGGACATTCTGGTGATGAAGAAACAGGAAAATCAATGCTGATGGTCTCAGTTTACTAGCAGACCAACTGTAAAAGAATGTGTTTGTATGGTTCTGTTTACATAATTCTTTTCTCAGTGTTGCATACAGCTTGTGATGTGAATGTTCCAGGATTTACTCTGTGTGTGCTGCCTAAAGTTTGCTTGTGCAAAAAAAGCAGACTCCAGTCCGAACTGCTGCGTGAATGTGTTGAGCATTTCCATTTGATTTCTCTCTATTGTGGTAAATAAAAGGTGAATCCGAGTGGTATTCCTGCGTACAACAAGATGTTCATTTGTGCCTGAATTGTGTGCTTGTTTCTATGGCAACATGTCCCCTCGGAAAGCCAATAGCAGATGTGTTCAAAATACAGTTGAATTAAATACAGTGAAATGAAAGCCTGGAAAGCCTATGATACCACAGAGCACTTGGATTAGCTACGAATTTCCAGTGCCGAACTCCGTATTTAACCTGCTTAACGTCTGCTCACTGACAAGCCAAATGCCTTCTAGATATAGCCTCAGTTACCAGTCCCTACACTGCTTAGGGATCCTGTAATCTTCATTGCCCTTGAAAGACAAGATTAGTCACTAAAGTCCAGGTAAAGAAAGAGACATCACAGGTATTCTGTGGTTCTTATTCTAAAAAAATGTGGTAATTACTAAAAAAAAACAACATTCATGTCATCCCCGGTCACTGTGCTGCACGTGCGCTAATAACACAAATGATATTAATCAAAACGAATCACTTTATTAAGCACACATCGCTGTTTCTACGCAAATTGTGTATTTTATTAGTTCAAAATACCATATATAAACACTACAATTACAGACTGTAGTTAATTTCTCTACATACCTTGTTCGTCCCCATCACTCTAGTCTCTAATTTCCAGGACACTTACAGATCCGGTTCTATTCGTTCTTAGCATCTCATTGTCACTGATGTGCTGAAAAAGTTCACCAGCCAAAAATGTCAAGCCACCACCATCCTGTGAACACTGATGAAGAGGATTACAAGGTGGAGCGATATGGTTGATCTAATAGAGTGCACAGCGAGCGAACTTTGCATTTCTGGATTCTCCATGCTTCAGATAGTGGCAGTAGAATAGGGAATAGGATTGTACTGAATACCCCAATATGATAAGTTTCTGCTTTTAACAAGTCAGTTCATCAACCTTCTCCCTTGATCTCCTTAAAGTCCACACAGAATTGGTTTGCCAGCATCTGACACTGCAAAAAATAAATAAATAAATAAAATTAATCAACAAATGTCCATTAGTGACCATCTAAATGTGAACAATCCCCACTCTAAATATACACAGCTATATTCCCCACTCTAGATATATAAATAGCTATATTCCCCACTCTAGATATATAAATAGCTATATTCCCCACTCTAGATATATAAATAGCTATATTCCCCACTCTAGATATATAAATAGCTATATTCCCCACTCTAGATATATAAATAGCTATATTCCCCACTC
>JAUZST010078934.1:0-20818 GCA_034779995.1 Parotocinclus haroldoi | reverse complement strand
ACACATACACACACCACACACACACACACCTCACAGTGTTTATTCACTCTAATTCATTATTTAAAAAACAAAAAACAATATATTTACTATATACTCACAGCAGATAGGAAGGTAATGTAGAGTGAAGGTAGAGGTAAGAAGACATCTACATCTACAACACAACTCATATTTGCTGTAGTTAAATCTACTGCTTTAGATTCCAAGTTAGGGCACACTCACACAAGGTCATTTGTACCACACCCAAGGGTGATTGCCCCTTAAATTGATTGGGCGTGATTACACCCTTGGAATTTTAAAATTCGCCACACATTTACCACAATTTTCCACAACAGAGAGAACAAAGTCTAGACAGGAGGATCAAATTGGACTGGCATCCCCTTTTAAGGTGTGCTTCTTCCTGTGTTTGGTCAATTTTCAAGATAAACTTTGAGTTACAAATCATGGTTCGGGAGAGTTTTGCAGGTAGGCTGGCATGGTAATTTTAATTTTAAAAACCTAATATGAATCCTACTTTAATACCAGCAGGTCTCATGCCTGGACAGAACCCAGCACATTACCATGACACACAGACCGATACCCCTGGTTCAAAGAATTTCCACAGTGACAAGACAAAAAGACAAAATACAAAAGTAAAAAGTTTTTTTTAATTACAATGTGATGGAGGAAAAGAGCAGTTGTTTGTGTTGAGAATGAAACTCTTTAGTAAATAGTGGTATCATTATGTGACCAATAAAAGGAACGATTGGCTGCAAATTACTCTGAGAATGCAGTGAAAGTAGAGCGAAGATACAGGTGATACACATCACACCACGTGTAACAGGACCTTCATGGCATGTGTGAATGTGACCAGTAACATGCTGTGTGAAAGTATGAAGGTGAATTAGGAAGGACACAAAGCAGGAACATTATGTAATGTTAACTTAACAACTTCCTGGGTTTTAAGTGTGAACAGATCCTAAGCTTACTATGCAGCCCCTTGAACTCTATAAAGAATAGTCCATAGTCTACACATTGAGGAGTACTGAGACGCAGGAGGCAAAACACACACACACCTACACACACAAATCTGGACTTACGGTTATTAATGGGCATGACCATTCCTGATCATTATCAGGCGCCTGGTCCTACCTGGTCATTGAAGTCACCCGACCAGGACAATAGTTTGACTCCTTGCCACCAACTCAACTAATCAACTAATGAACATGCAAACTCTACCAAGGGGTTTCATGCCCAGTCTGTTTCTTGACTGCCTCTTGTACAATGGGTAAGTTCTTGGGGGCACCCAGATTTTGGTCGGGTTTTTTGTCATGGTATGTGACCATAAATATTGTAGTTTGTTACAACAGCATTTAACATTCACCTTATAAACATATTCATAGTGATAGAACACACTCTAACAGCACTGAACCAGAATTTCTAGCTTCAAGCTGGTACAGACCCCCATACAACAAGCAGCCAAAAGCATATGCATGTGTAAACTTTAAAACAGGACATTAGGTATAAAGTTATAATCTAGGGATATCAGCAAAGACAACCTTAAAGGCAGCATGCCTGTGCACATCCGGAATCCTGCCCTAGAATGCTTTTTTAAATCAAATGTGCAAAAGCTGTATTTTATACTGGCTCCCTGTTACCTGTATTTAGAATTGGCACCAAATGTCCCAGATCCAGTAGCATGTTCCAAATGTATGCATACAAAATATATATTCAGGACTACTAAAGCTTGTGAACTGGCAGTCCCAAGTCCCAAGGAATTTATCAGAGGGCATCGTGGGGGAATGCTGATGAGTAAAGGGTATTAACGGTATCAACAAGCAGGAAGCTTTGAGCACGCAAGCAGAGACTTGTCAAGTAAGCAATGAACTGAATAAGACTGCTGATTTTTTTCACTGCTATAACACGGAACACTGACTAAAACATAATACTAGTCAGATTATTTCTATAATGGTTGCGTGACAGGCCCATTGGAAGGTATAGCCCTTAGTGGTTGCCATTTCATACGTCAGAGGTGTCAGTGGTACACCCTGGATAGTACACAAGTTTTTCTGAGGGTTCCAAAATGCAGCACCCCATCTTCAGGATACAAGCCCCACACAAACTGCAGTTTCAAGCAGTCAAGCTTGAAAGCCGAGCTGTCACTATGAAGACGTATTGGTCTAATACATTAGCCAACCACCACAGGTTCAAGCCAGGTGCAGACACAATTAGCTATCCCCTGATGTTGCAAGAGCAACCACTGGTGTCCCATTTGGATAATGCCGTGTTTAATGGAAGCACCTCGGCGCCTGCAACTATTACCTGGAAAAGCAGGGTTAAAACAATCCAGGAACCAAACATGTGATTTGACCAGGGGAGCCCAAAAATTTACTATAAACAAATACCAGAACACTTTTTTAGCATCTTAACCTATCATGTCTGTATCATATGGTATTTTCTAACATTTTGAAATTTTATAATATATTTTTACAATTTTAGCTTTTTGTTCCAAGTAGGCAGTGTCTTTCCTAGCAATACAGCTGTCAAAATGATACACTGCACTGTTTGTGGACAACCTTTCTAATTATTGAGCTCTGCTATTTCAGTAACACTTACTTGTAACACATTCATTATATAAAGCATATCTGGAATCTCCATAGTCAACCAGTGGCAGTAGAAGGGTTTTACAGATTTACAGGTTTTCGCTTCTGAGGGTTCAACTTTCTGAGTATTGGTTTGCCAATTTTAAAAAGATGACCGGCTTGCACAGAATCTTGACCTCAACTGTTTTTCCCCTCTTTTATTATTTTATATTGCAAATAGAGGAAATAATAAACACATACATGTAGGATAAAGAAGATCATGCTGGCCAACACGTGAAGATTGTTGTATGCACAAAATATTCCACCTGTTTTTGTTTTGATTAGGGCATTTCAGAATAGGTCTTGGTCTTAAGCAACGCTAACCTGCTGAGACCAGCTAGAATTTAGTGCCAAACTATTTTTCTTTCATCAGGGAAGGCCAACATCCTCTTTCGAATCACTGCACTCTCTCGGCATAATGTTTTCAAGCGTCGTAGGTGTGGTCACTATAGCAGTCCTTGAAAAAGTGGGAGGTTTGTTACATAAACACTGAATCATGTAAACACCACCAAGGTTTAGTAAGCCAGTGCTAACATGGGTTGTGGGTGGACTGCATTTTAAATGAAACCTCTTCAGCTCCCGCACATGAATAATTGTAGCGATGAGGCTCTTATTGAACAGCGCACCTCACCCACGCTAGCCAGCAGGCACCTGAACAACGCTATAAACGGTTTCCGGGTGGGCTCCAGTTCAACAATAATTCTCAAGGCTGAACTCCAGGTGGATCCCACCCACTGCAGTCCGGCCTCAGAACCAATTCAGGCACCTGCTTTTAAAATCTGAACTTGCATAACTGTGAGCTAACTCAGCCTTTAGGTCTCTCTCTCTCTCTCTCTCTCTCTCTCTCGCTCTCTCTCTCTCGCGCGCGCGAGTAACGCACAGGTGTTAGTCAGGTTCATCTCTTAAGCCTTTTGTTCCAGCATGAGGCTTACATTTTTGGCATATGTAAAGAGAAACATCAGCAACCTGAAATCCTGTTTATAAACCAGTATTTATCACTTACTAGTTCGCTGGATATCATGAACAAGTTACCTAATAATACACCCTCTCTGATAGGGTACATAACTAACTAAACATAAAAAAGAATAGAGTGATTACTAAAATAGTGATATTAATATAACCCTGGGCTACATCATCCTGGGTCTATCAAGGTCTGGGCCTTTTTGGTTTTTCTGAACCACACCCCTATTGGTTTCTCAGGCACCAGATACTCCTGATCTGTCCCTGTACCACCTCTTTGGAGGATTTCCCAATGAGCAGCTTACCATCTGGCACTCTACTCTGAGACTGTTTATATATCAGCACGGGAGCTCTACAGGGCTGTGTGTTGAGCCCCCTTCATTATTTTTTACTCTCTTTACATATATGACTGCATAAACACTATAATTAAGTTTGCAGACCATACCACTGTGGTAGGCCAATACACAACAGTGATGAGTCTGCCCACAGGGTGGGGGTCTGTAAATTCAAAATGGTTTCCCATGAAAAATCTTGCAGTCATCACCTCCAAAAACAAAGAGCTGATTTTTAGCTTCTGGGAACAAAAAGAGGACCCTGTTTCAATCCACATAAGAGAACGAAAGACTGTCCGGTTTCTATTTGCTCACATCTCACAGAGCTTCACTATGCATCATCATCACATGGTACTGCTTTATGTGTCTTATTTGTCGAATACTGTATATGGCATAAGTGAAATAAATATATAGTTTGACATTAAATCTCTCATTGAATATTTGTGTGAACAGAGAAGGTTTCCTGCAGGCCCTTTAATTGAATTGAATTGACTGTAAATGGTAAAGTGAATGGATATCATATTATATGAACACAATACTGGAGATACCACCATAAACATTCATAGTTCTCAGGGCTATCACGGTGGTTGGTGGTTGGCAAGCAGTTGGTGCGGTTGCCTCTCAGGGCCAGTTCGATTCCATCTTTGAAGTTTCCCTGTGAAATGGTTAAATACTTCAAAATGAAACCTCCCATAATTTAAATATCCCCTAATTTTTGTGAGCATGTATATGACTCACATCAACATAACCTTGTGTATCGATGTAATCTTGTGACTATCGCTAAAATGGCCATTGATGCTAAAAGTGACATTAATAAAACAAACAAATAAAAAATCTCCCTTTCCATCAAAACCCATGGCTACCATGCATATTTTCATACCACATTGATAGATATCAAAGCATTAAAGTATTTAATTACATGCTCGATAATATACAGTAGTATGTGATCTAAGACACCACCTGAGATTTTTAGTCATGCACTAATTTTATGGTGATGTCATTCCATGCGAGTTTGACGCTAGCTCACAGTTACCAAAATAGGCTAATGTAGTTATCAAAATTTTAATGAGGTTGCCTTTTATGGCCGAAGTGCATTCTTATTGTATAGACATTATGTATTGTGTTTAGGCAAAATCAAGAATGTAAAAATGACAAAAATTCACAACAAGGAAATTCCATCGGACAATGCAAACAAAACCTGCAGGTCATTAACAGCGAGCTCTATACCATCTGTGGAGCCTACAATGGATAAGTTGGGGAAGGGGAGGCACTGAGTCACTGCTTTCCAGTAAAGCTGTGCATGAGTCAGCCTCCTTGACTCCCTCCTTGGTCCTTTGACCTTCAGACATAGAACCCCTCTGTGCACTGCTCAGTAGCTCTCTTATACCCCTAAGTTCTTACAACTTCAGACCCTTGACCACTACCAAACACATCAGTTTCTCCAGTCAGTCTGGAACATTACATAAAAGACACTTGATCAGTTAAACAATGTCTCTATAGTACTTTATTCCAGTTTCCAGTCATTGAAAAGTCTTGCACAGCTGTGATCTGGAGTGTAGTGGACGATGTTTGGTAATTCCCTCAAAATAGATGTTTCCATTTGGATGTCGTTCCAAGAACAGACCTAAGGACATTGAGTCACTGTATTGCTATTGATGAGCTCATCTATTACATTTAAAAGGCGATCTATAGGGAACATAATGTTCGACAACAGACATGATATTAAAAAATATTACATTTGAAAGGTCAGTGTCGTCACACTTGTCTCAAAAATCAATTACAGGCGAAAAGAATTACAATTACATAATTTTCCAACCTTTACCCCAAATATAATCAGCAGGGCACGTCTTGTGCAGTGGCCTAATATTCCAGCCACCACCACAGGACTACTGTCACATGCAGACACAACATCCTGTGCCAGTTCAGTTTCTAAGAACGTTCATATATGACCAGAAACCACAGATGCTACATTCTGGGCAAGGGTTATAATGTAAAATACTTAAACTGACAAGACCACAAAAAGGGCTAGAAAATATAAGACGTTGGGTGTAGCATACTGTGAACAAGGTATAATAAATCAGGGTTAGTTAAACTGTAACTGTTTATAGTCACACAAGTGTAGAAAATCACGAAAGCAATTTGTTGAGGTTACTGATACAAAATGGTCCAGTTTTATAAATTAAGTATGCAGTTTTCATGTTCTAATGTAAGCTTTTCATATTTATTATTAACATTAGTACAAAACTAAATAGGCAAATTCCAGACACCAATATGTTTGGGTTTGTGTGTTTTTTATTTGAGGTGTTTCTTTTAGTGTTGTTCTTAGTTTGTATTTTTATGTAACAGCAAGGTCGGGATATTTAATTAACTCTAATCAGCATGGGTTCGGATATAAACACCATAGGGGTTAATTTATCTCGGCACGTTTCTGGCTCACTGTAAGCCCCTCGCTATGGTGAAGTACGAGCACGGAGAAGATTGTCTGAGTGTGACTGCAGGTGTTGGAAGCTGAAAGCGCTTAACATGCAAACAGGAAGGATTGAGCTTAATTTCCTTTCGGTAAAACAGATGATGAGCCTCTAGAGCAGTACACTTTCAGTGTGTATTCACTCTTCAGATTTGCCAGAATTTACTGCATACTTCTGTGGTAGACCGAGTTACTGTAAATGTATCCCATTGCTTTAATGTCCAACAGACAGATGTCTTCACTGTGTGTGTGTGTGTCAGAGTGAGTGCACTTTGGAAAAGGAGGGAACAGCAAGGCCTCAAACACACACACACACACACACATATATATATATACACACACGCATATTCAGTGTGGGAACAGTACGTCCAGCTGGCTAGGAAAAACAACGGGTGGGGAAACTTTCAGGAAAAGGGGGAAACTGAAGGAGAACACCCTCCACCAGACATGAGCTTTCATTCCCACACCCTCTGTCTCTGCATCTGTCTCTCTATTGCTACCAGACTGCACAAAACAATGCCCGCATCACAGCATGTCACACGTAAACATGTGTCAGTCCACGTTGCAGTAAATGTGGTTGGTGCTCTGCCTTTGGGATGTGGCTGAGTGTGTAGGAGATATCACATGTGCTATCACATGTATGGGAGACGATCACGTAGTTTTGTTTACTCACATGTTGTTGGATCACATAAGACATTACAAGGAGAGGTTTATCAGTGTATCTTAATTGTAATCTTAATTGATAGTACCTGTATGTATGTGTGATACCATGGCCAGTAACATCAACATATTTTATTCTACTGAGGAAATAAAAGAAAACTAAAAACCCACTTATAACAAAAGCCTATGTGGAGTTAAAGTCTGTCTCTAAAAGTTTCAATCAATCTTTTACACATTCATTTTTATACGCGGACGGCATGGTAGCAAGAAGGTCCCGGGTTCAATCCCAGGGTGGAGCATCCTGGGTCCTTCTGTGTGGAGTCTGCATATCCTCCCTGTGTCCCTGGGTTTACTCAGGGTACTCTGGTCTCCTCCCACAGCCAAAGACATGTGTGTTAGTTTAATAAGTGTCTCTAAATATGCCCTTAGTGTGTGACTGTGGGTGTGTGCCCTACGATGGACTGGCATTATTGTCAGATAATCAGATTTTCTTTATTTCTAGCATTACAGCATTGCCATGTTTATATTTATATAGTGCTTTTTACAACGTAGCATTGTCTCAAAGCAGCTTTACAGTAATACATTATCTTAAAAGGCCAATTCCAAGGTGAGCAAGCCTAGGGCGACAGTGGCGAGGAAAAACTCCCTAAAATGGTAGGAAGAAACCTCGGGAGGACCAAGACTCAACAGGGGACCCGTCCTCCATGGGTGGCCTAGATGTTAATTAAACAAATACTAAATGTATATTAAATCACAAACACACTTACAAACACAGATTTGAAGAAAGAGGCAACTTTTTATCTGCTTAATACAACACAACTTTCCATGGGTTATGTAAGACAGTCTTTTAAAGGTGAGTGGTTGTAATGTAGAATGTAAAGATCTGTAGAAATCTGTGGAGCAGAAATCATGCACCAATGAACTTCAGCATGCCACAGGTGAGAAGAGTTTAAATTACACCTGGATATATTTAGCTAGAATGCCAAACATCTGCAAAGCGGTAATTGCTCTGGAGGATTTTTTTGGTTAACAGTAACAACATGTATGCACTACTTAGAGTGAACAGCTTAGATGCAATGCATCCAACCATTACTGGGGAGCTGAGAATGTTAACAGAGAAAACCTCTATGTGCAAATGGATGTCAGACTTTAAAACTAACCGAGATGTACTGCGATAAAGCCTTACAAAGACTGTGAATATCATCAGAGGTCACAAGGTTCCTCAAAAAAGGCACAAATTAAAACAGGTCCAGATATTTGAGTCAGATGTTCACCAAGATGCCAGTAACGGCTTGGTGTAACCAAATGATTTTATAATATGAAATATAATACAAAAGGTTTATCTGCTGTATTTTATAGAATTGAGAATATGGATACTCTAAACTGAAAAGTGGAAGGTATGTTATATGTGTGTTATTATACATAAATTATGATGTTATTAAAATGTTATTATCCACAGCCCCCATCCCAAGAATCACAATTTTAAGACAATCATAGAGGTTCTAAAACCTCACCCTGTAGAAATATAGGTAATCTAGTTTTAAAGTCACACTAATAACCAATACTGTTATCCCTAGACCTCCAGATCCTGGCATTAACAGTGCCAGTCTTTTCCTGTCATTTCTGTCCCGATGACAAATGAGTGACGGCATAGGTCTGGGCCACTCATACCTTTTCCCTCAGCTCAAATACTGGCTTCAAATCAAATCTCTCTGCCTGTACACAGCCAGAATGACACCGGCAGCCAGAAGGGCAGCCTCTGAATGCCATAATCAACTTTACAGTTGGGCCAAATTTTGTTAACAATACACCGTGCCACAGCTTCTGCAGTTTTTGCACTTTGTTCCGAGGCTTCTTCAGGGTTGCCAGATTCGCTCTCTTTAACTCATCTGAACTGATGACTCGACGAGGAGGACAAAAGATACGTTTTTTTCCTCATACATTAATTAAGATGACAAGTAAAGGGCTATTCATTCCTCATTTTTTGTCTTTATAGTTTAAAAAGAAAAATGCCGGGTTACACTTTTTTCAAATGCTTACGTGTTAAATACAATGATATGTAGACTTCCATAGAACTTGGTTGCTCTTTTCTTTCAGGAGATATGGCAACATTGGTGCTGTTCAACATCAGTCAGGAATAACGCAGTCTTTTATTTTCGGCTGTTTTTTTATATTAGATATATAATTAGATAATTCTCCTGAAAACACAGTCTATGATGCTCAGTAAGACTAAGTTACCATCTTGACTTGAACCGAGCAAAACGGAGAATCGGATTAATTAAATAAACTGCAAAAGTCGTGTATACGTCCGTCAGTAAGGTATTTTCTCGTAGCTCGCCATAACGTCATACTTTTTTCTGTATGACACAGAGATATCATTTGCTACAGCATTATGATGGTCATGTAATAACGACATTCTGAAGAGTTTGTTTATTAATTCTGTGTGGCAGCAATACGCCACCCTTCCACCGTGCGCCATCGCCTTGGCAGTATACGCCTACACGTAATATAATTCTCAGAAGACCCATGTCTGCTGGAGGAACATCCTCTCTCTCTCTCTCTACGGTAGACTATTTGCTTAACTACGCAAAAAGTTCAGTAGAAACACCCACGCGCTGAAATCCCCGCCCTTTTTTCAGGCGCGCTGCATTTAAGCTGTAGCTCAGCGTGATGGAAGCATTGAAGCGAGCGCGCCCGTTTACCAGAGACAGACAGACAGACAGCTTGAGGTCGCGGGATGCGCTGCTTTGCGGTGACATGGTGCAAGCGGCTCGGGCTGCTGCTCGTGCTGAGCGCGTGCTGCGCGGAGGCGGATTGGGAGCTCACGCTTCTGCACACAAACGACGTGCACGCGCGGGTGGAGGAAACGAGCAAGGACTCGGGAAAATGCACGAAAAGCCCCTGCTTCGCAGGAGTTGCGCGGCGCTTCACCAAAGTCCAGGAGATCCGGCGCAGTGAGAAGAACGTGCTGCTGCTGGACGCGGGGGATCAGTTTCAGGGAACAGTCTGGTTTAACTACTATAAAGGCGAAGAGGCGGCATACTTCATGAACAAAATGGGCTACGATGCCATGGTTAGTGCTCCACTTCATAATAATAATTATATTCACCGAAATGAAGAGCATCTAATTATTAACAGGAATGAATATCAAATCAAAAGCAATATTATTCTTTGTAATCATTCTTTTAATACTAATTATGTTAACAATGATCCTAGCATAAAATTCAGTATGAACTTTGACAGTAGAACCCTAAAGTGACCAAATTACCATCAAAAGTTCATAGTAACACGTGAACTTTATGGTCAAACTGTATATATATAATTTTAAAAATGTTTTTTTAAACCACAAAGCATTATAGCATAAGGACAATGCTATGTCTAAATACTGCATTTTATCAAATTTATTGGCACTAAAAAAAACCTCAAACCTAGAGAAGATCTGAAGAAGAGAGTCCAAAAGAGAAGACATAGGACCCTGAACAATCAGGAGAGGTTCTGTAAAGAGAAACGCTCTCAAATTCCCAGCTCTTTTTTCCCCCCAAACCTTGTAAGATGTTCTAGGAGAAGACTAATTGTTGTTTTATTCTCAAACGAGATTATACAGTGTATTCAATCTTTATAATACTATAAGTATTATACTATGGTATTCCATATTCAGGGTCAGATTAAGCTCTTTACTTAAGGGGGAATTTCACATATTCATCTTTACCTGGGGTGCAAGAGGAATTAAAAAAAGGACTGTGTATATTTACACAGGTTCAGGTTCCTATGCTTAGTTAAATGCAGTACAAACAAGTCAGTCGAGTGAGTCAAATACATTTAAACTGTAGATCAACATAGACTTTTCTACAGTTTTTTTTTTCATTTTTTACCAAACCAGGGACAACCACATTTGAATAGTTAACTCTACAGGTTGTACATTTGTTACAGATGTCCTCGTGTCAGGGCCAGCGCTAACACAGCTGCCTGTGTAGAGCAAAAGCAAAACCAAAAATGTTGTGTAGTAAAAAGTGTTTGTTTGCCCTGCTTACTTCAGAGTGGAGTGCTTGTGGGGTTTCCTGTGTTCAAAAGTATGCGAAAGTTTCAAGAAGTGTCAGTGTTAGATAGTGTTATATGTAGAGGTACATATGAAAGTTAGTAACTTACATCTTGGATATTTCTAGAACTGGCCTAAACGAATCCTAAACGAATCATGAAACCAAGCAAAACCTTATTTATGTTTAAATTAATATGTTATATAGTGCTCAGAATACCATTGACAATAATTAGACTGTAATAAATGGTTCCAAAATTCTTGGTGCTCTATTATATGGCTTTGTATGAAATAAATGATTTACAGGACAAACCACATTTTGAAGTAGATACTGAAATCTTATTAGTATTTACTAGAATCTACTGCTGCATACCAGCCATACGATGTGTTCTTTTTTTGAAAAGCAGAAAATGACTGGTTTGTTGTTTGAGTATTTCTGGTTTTCTAACCCAAGTAGAAAAACATTTGGGTCAGATGAGTCATGTCAGTGACCTTACCCAGAGTTGGACAAATAAGGAAACCATATGGTGCTCTAAAGGAGTTGTTTATGTGAACATTTCCATCATTAGTGAAACTTGGTGATGATTGGTTCTGGTTCCATCATTACGACTGGAGGGGTGGAAAAAATTAGGGTGCTGATGCTCAGGGTTTGACCTCTGATATGAATGTCCTTTCACTTGCCAGCCACCTGGGTGATCATTATAACTACTAGCCCGATTTCGGTTGGCGTATGGGGACACGAATGGCGTGTAAACAGTGAAGGCGTTTTCCCAAAGCGGTTTCCATTTTCCTAAAGCCGAGGTTTGTTTGAGCGTGTCAAAGTTACTGCAGATCTACACAGCGTCCCGCAGAGTTTTGGTAAAGCCCTGCCTTAACACCTGTCTCCACCAGCACATTTGATGCTAGCACTTAACTGTAATAAGCGTGAAAGGTTTAAAGCTGGACTAACAATAAGCATAATAAGCGTGGAAGGTTTAGCACTGCACCTCAATGCTTCAAGGTGGTAAGGCAGTAAATCTGGTGGAACTAAAATCGACCTACAATTTTCAAGATTGCTGTTTCAGAACAATTTTAGACTTGTTTTTGTTGTTTTGAGGCACACGGTTATGTTAAAACCTTTTAGAAAGAGCGTTTGGCGTTCCTAAAGGTAAATCAATCATAAATAAATCTTCTGTCCCGACAAGCCAACCAGTTGTTTCCTCTCAATCTTCATAAGGTTTCCTGTGAGTCTCTGAAATGAAAATCCAGTTTATGAATATTTCATACCTTTTCTATGGAATTTTTGTTTCTTTTTGTTAAACATCTAGGGTCATTTTGTAAAAGAACAACTGTTTTAAAGATAATCATCTTACAGTGGAAGCTTGATGAAGGCAGGATTTGAACTCCCAGCCTTTTGATCTCTAACCACTGAGTCACCATTGGTCTGATGCAGTCAATACATGACCTTAAGGTGACAACACTCTTTGATTTGTGTGTTGTGTGATTGTTCCATCCAGGCAATAGGGAACCATGAGTTTGACAATGGCTGGGAGGGATTAAAGCCGTTCCTGCAGAAGGTGAAGTTCACTGTCCTCAGCGCTAACATCAAGGCTGCAGACCCCGTTGCATCAAATATTAGCGGATATTTTTTACCTTACAAAATCTTCACCATCGACTCTCAAAAAGTGGGTGTAATAGGATACACTACCAAAGAGACCCCAGCTCTGTCGATGCCAGGTACAGTTGTAACCAATGCCTTGCTTTGTAGACTGAGCCACGTTTTTAAGATGGGGATTCAAATGATGTGATGTGGTTAAGCAGGTCTTTTTTGGATTTGTAATTTACTATAATGTAACCTTGGTTATATTATAGTAATTTATGAAGCAGTGTGCTTTTTGTCTGAACCCTAACCCTGCAATATGTGATAACAAAGGCAGGACAGTGTTATTCCCACTTTAATATTATATTTAGCAGTGTAGTGATGTTAAATCTCGATTTTTTTCATAGAACTTTTTTTTAATTTAGTTTTACATTTGTCTTCATTTTCAGCATTATTTAATTGTTTTCATTGTATTATTTTTGTGCCTTTCCCGTTTTCACCCAATATTTATTCTTTTTTAATGTGTTTTTTTAATAAGAAATGAAAGTTTGTGTACTAATGACAAATCATTTAATTTTATTTATATTTGGATTTTTTCCTTCTAATTGTCTTGTAAACTAGGTATGTGCATTTCCTTTGGACAGTTATTTATTCTTTTGAAATTAATAAAAAAAAAGTTTCTATTGTAATAACAATGGAAATCTACATGCTTTTTTATGTACAATTATTTTATTTAATTTATTTAAAATTGGTGCATATATTTAAAGACATTTTTTTTACTGAATTAAAAATCCTTTAAAATGTATATTTAAAAATGTATAATTAAGTTATGATACCCTTGCGATATATTCATATCGGTTGCCAAGTTTAAAACAATAAAGCAATATGTGTATATATTTTTTGTGCTGGTTTTAGGGCCGTACCTGCGCTTTGAAGATGAGATTGCTTCCTTACAGCAGGAGGTGAATAAACTCAAAACTCTGGGCGTTAACAAAATCATTGCACTTGGCCATTCTGGTTTTGAAGTCGACAAAGAGATTGCCAAGCGAGTTTCGGGTGTGGATGTGGTCATCGGAGGACACACCAACACCTTTTTATATACAGGTACAGGGTTACCCTTTGTAAGAAAATAATTTGTTAGTTGACTCATTCTTGCTTTCGGAGAACACAAGGAGGGGACACCAGTCCATTGCAGGACCAGCAGGGCTAGCTGTTGCTCCACTAGGGCTATATGATCTGACAACTGGTCTCCCCTCCCTCAGAAACAGCCAGTCATACCTTTATGTGATGCCCATCTCTGATGGGACTTGTTAATGTGTTATACACGCTATTATATTAATACATGGAAGCCTCTCACTTTTAGTTAGGATAAATGCATGCAAACATAAAAAGTCTTAAAAAATTTTCACACCCTCATAACTCAACAATTCCATAAGTCCAATCTTTCAATCCAATCACAATATTTCCTGTGGTTATAACAGTGTTGTAGTCAAAACGAACACCGTTAGTAGTTTTTGAGTGGGACTGGGCTGGCCTAGTGGTGAAGGTACTAGATAATGGACCAGAATGTCCAGGGTTCAAACCCCACCCCTGTCAAGCTACCACAGTCGGGTCCCTGAGCAAGAGCCTTAACCCACAATTGTTTGGATTGTGAGACTGTATGAATTGTAAGTCACTCTGGATAAGGGCATCTGCTAAATGACATAAATGTGAATTAAATTAAATAAAAGTAGTAGTCAACCAAGAGGGGGAGTTACCTAGACGAGACCAGATTATGATTTTTTAAAAATCATACAAGAAAAATATTGTTTGTACTTCAAATGACCAACAGCCACTATTTCCTTATTTCCATATTTAATTTAACTACGTAGAGAAGAATTGATTTATTCTGTTTGAATGGACTGTTGATATGAGTCCTTCTAACCTTCATGAACCACGAGACAAGACTGAATTCTAATGAGATTAAGGCCGAAACGACACCCAGACTGGACTCGAGTCTTACAACACTAGTTATAAGACATTGTAGAAAGTATGATGAATTTGCAGTGAAAGAACATGTGTTGTTCAGCTAGAGCCAAATTGAAATGCGTCTGTAATGCCATTCATTCATTCAATTTCTTATCCGCTTCATCCTGGACAGGGATGCGATAGAACTGCTGCCTGGTGCAAGGCAGGAGCGAGACCACACCAACATACACCAGCCCGTGCATTATCAGCTATTTGTTTTAATAAATGAAGACTTTAAATCAGACTCTGCGCACTAAAATGTGTTACAGGAACGTGCACGTGGCAGCTTGCTTTAGGAAATTTGTGTGGTCGACATGCATGACCACATGGACCCTAGGAAAGCAAATCCAGTAATAAACTCCAGTCTAGACTTTGTTTTCTTTTTGAAAGGATTCTGTTTAAAGTAACTTTATTTATGCTTTACAAATAATTCAGTGCACCCAGCAGAACATGTTTCAGCAGACTGTTTCACTTCTTAAATCTAGTACTGCATGGACTAGGGACCATAAGAATTTTAGCCAGTGAGAAAAATGAGTAAGACATAGAAGAACTGGTTGACATAAATAGTATAACCGATTGCTTGTGTGCAGCTGATTTACTATACGATATTTACTGTACTGTGTCCTTTTTTCTGTTAGTCACTCTACATAAATATTTTATTTTTGTGTCTACAGGGGATCCACCGTCCACCGAGATACGGGCTGGGGACTATCCGTTCATAGTAAAAGCCGATGATGGGCGTGAGGTGCGAGTGGTCCAGGCCTATGCTTTTGGGAAATACCTCGGATATCTGAAAGTGACTTTTGATTCTGATGGGAACGTGCTGCAGGCTGTAGGGAATCCCATCCTGCTGAACAGCAATATAACAGAAGGCAAGTGCTAGGGGTAAAGCTTTCTGGAGACATTTACGGATTTATGGATAATTACTGACTCGAAACATTTAAACAATAAACAGGTTTTGTTTTTTTATATTAGAAATTGATTTTATCTTGGCATGCATTTTTCAGAGCCAATTTCCTACAGCAAAGACATTGAGAAAATGTGTGTCTAGATAGTAAAAGCATGTGTAGCACTTGTTGGCCAAAGTCTGTACAGGACCCATATCAAAGGAAACTGAATGAAAATATCATAAAAGTACTCATGGTATCCAGATTGCTGATGTAACTCTTGAAGACAGTGAAGACTCAGATGAAGAATCAAAAACATTTTGTTAACATCCAGTAACACAGAATTATTTGGACTGCAGAGTATAAGATAGAAAAGAAATCATTTTACATGACGAGTGATTAACTTAATTGCATACAGTACTGTGCAAAAGCCTTAAGCCACCATTAGATTATCATTAGATATACCATTGTTTTAGCGATGACTATACAATATCTTAGAAAAGTGAGTACACCCCTCACATTTAAGTGTAAAAATGTGATTTGGTTATTATATCTTTTCATGTTTTAACACTCTTTTAATGTCACACTTTAATACAATGTAAAGCAGTCAGTGTACAGCTTGGACAACAGTGTAAATTTACTGTGCTATATATAAATTGGGCATAGTTTGGCCATTTTCAGCTAGGGGTGTGCTCACTTTTGTTGTCAGTGGTGTAGACATTAATGACTGTGTGTTGAGTTATTTGTATTTAAGCAGCAAATTTACCCTGTTATACAACCTGTAGACTACTTTACATTTTAGCAAAGTGTCATATATTCAGTGTTGTCCCATGAAATCCGTTTGTTTATTTGATTGATTTAATGTTACTTTAGACATCAGTGGCCATTTCAGGTTATATCAGAACTATTATATTATATTAACTTTTTAATTATTAACTATATTAAAATCATACACACTCAAGTCAGTGCCAATTTATATTAATCAGTTAACCTGACACGCATGTCTTTGGACTGTGGGAAGAAACCGGAGTACCCAGAGTAAAAAACAGGCAGACACAGGAAGAACATACAGACTCCACACAGAAAGGACCCAGGCCGCTCCACCATGGGATTGAACCTGAGATCTACCTGGTATGAGGCGGCGGTGCTAACCACCGAGCCACCGTGCTGCCCTGTCCCATGAAAAGATATAATAAAATAGTTAGAAAAATGTGAAGGGTGTGCACATATTAGTGAGATAGTGTATGTATCATTTAGTACAATGAGCATATGTCATTTTCTCAGGCCCTTTATAAAAACCAGAAAACGCAGGAACTTTTAATGTGATACTTTAAAAAGTCTGAAAAAGCTACATCTATAGGCTACAGTAGGAAGAATTTGTGATCAAAAGAATTTGTGAAACATCTCTGAAACATCTGGCAGCTTCAACTTTTACAGCAGCCAAGTTCTAGGGTTTGATTAAGCTTGATAAAGAATTGCATTTTTGCAGCCAAGAAACACTTTTTCAGAAGGGGAACTGGGAAAAGGCTAACCTATGTTCACAAAGTCTGGAATGAAGATCGGTGAAAAGAATTTTACTGAGTGATGAATCTAAGTATCATTATTCCATTTAGTTCATCATGCAAATGGACTGCCAGATGTTTCAGAGATTCCTTCAATTTTTTAACTATTGCATAAAACGTTCCTGTATTTATCTGCTCATTGACAGACTCCACCTCTGCATTTCACACATCCAAATCCAAATCAGTTTTACTACTTCAGTGATTGTGTGATAGATTAATGGCAGACTTTGATGGATAAATAGAATCCAATCCAGAATACAATTAATTTAAGTTTTGCTTGGAACTGCAGATGAAACTACTACTGAAAATGAGCTAAGAACCCCATGTATATCTAACATGACACCATTTGTACACTGGAGTATGTTCTGGGGCAGTTTAAAATCTCTATATTTTACACAAAGGATTACAATAATGTTATTGCTACAAATCAAGTTGCTCTGCGGACCTGCAAAAGCACATTGTTTA
Source organism: Parotocinclus haroldoi (assembly GCA_034779995.1). Taxonomy (NCBI): domain Eukaryota; kingdom Metazoa; phylum Chordata; class Actinopteri; order Siluriformes; family Loricariidae; genus Parotocinclus; species Parotocinclus haroldoi. Next base: position 3,248 of record JAUZST010078934.1, on the reverse strand, counting down.
GATTAACATCTTAAAGAATTTACTTTTGTTGTATATACGTTGATACTGTATGTTCACTTGTAGATGCAGCTATTAAGGCTGATGTCGATGCCTGGAAAGGAAAGTTGGCCAACTACTCATCCCAGTATGTGGGAAAGACACTGGTCTATCTCAATGGAACATTTGAAGAGTGTCGCTTCCGTGAATGCAACTTGGGAAACTTAATCTGTGATGCCATGGTCAGTTACCAGTTGGTTAAACTCTCATGAACTGCTTTAATTACGTCAATTATTTAGCATTTTTAAAAATATTTTAGTAGATTTTCCCCAGCTTCATTCTGGTCAGAGTCAGCAGAGGTTGGAATTCACGCATGCATGAATGCACATACTCACATGCTGTAGTACACAAGAGGAACACGATAGAGCGCCATCCAATTTTTTAAAGTAAAAGTACGGGTGCTGTTAATTCAGTTTAGTCTAGTAAAAGTTGAGGTCCTCTGATGAAGTTCCTAATCGAGTAAAAGTATAAAAGGGTGTGGAGCTGTTATATAATATTTCCTATATACAGCTGTACAATATTATACGTTACATCTTCTATACGAACTGTTTTATAAAAAATAACAACAGATGATTTAACAGCATGTATGCAAATGCACAAGCAAGAAGGTCCCGGGTTCAACCCCAGGCTGGAGTGGCCTGGGTCCTTTCTGTGCGGAGTCTACATGCCCCACCCCCCACATGTCTGTGTGGGCTTACTCTGGGTGCTCCAGTTTCCTCCTGCAGTCCAAAGACATATGCGTTAGGTTAATTTGTGTCTCTTAAGTGGTGCTTAGTGTGTGACTATGTGCGTGATTGTGCCCAGCGATGGATTGGCACCTTGTCTAAGGTTGTTCCTGCCCTTGCGCCCAGAGTTGCCGTGTAGGTACCGACTGGCTCGCCACCCTGTGTGAATTAAGCAGAAGATAATGGATGGATACATTTAATGCCATTAAAAAAGTTTAAAATTGGAAAATTTCATTAAAATTTATTTGACAAATATTGCCTCTGGATTCCTATGTATAGCTTCCATTTCTGTATCTTCATCTTTATCACACAATTCAACCAACAGACAAACTTGCCAGACACTGAAGACAAATTGGGTAGGCTCAGGGCTGGGACCAAAGCCCGACCAACTAAGCCACCTCGGTCTATTTCTTCAATGGAAGGTGCGGTTTGTCTGTTGGTGAATTGCCCTTCGGTTGCTCAGGGTGTGGGTCTTTTCTGAGTGCAAGACCTGTTTCGGATTAATTGTTAACTAAAACTTAAATGACTACATGTGTGAGATTGTATAGAAATTATTTAAGTGTTCTGCTCCTTGCAGGTTCACCACAATATCAAATATCCAGACGAACTCCAGTGGAACCATGTTAGTGCCTGTATTATCAATGGAGGAGGGATACGAAGCCCTATTGATGAGAGGAGCAAAAATGGTACTTTTCATACTTTTCATGTCAAATAATGTTTTCTTATTACATAATACTGTATACCTGCAGTGTTAAGAAGATATTTTTCAAGCGTGGTCAGATTTGCTACATAGAAAATACAGAGAAAACAGGTCGTTAAGGTAAGACCATTACTACCAGTAATAATAGTCTCACATGGCCTTAGTAAGCTTTATCCTCATCTGCCTGAAAACTCATTTAATAGGAGTACAAATTGTACTAGTCTGAAAGGTGTCAAACTAAAAACTAAAAAAAAAAGTCAGGTATGAATTGCTTTGATCTCACTACAGGTGTGTGCTTTGAAACAAATAATTACTGGAACAAATTGGCCTCAGTTCAGGTTTCAGGCCGTGAGACAATTAAGTAATCCACTGGAACGAATTGAATTGGTCTCGCAACTGGTTCCATTGTATAACACAATCAGATAAACATCTGGAACGGATCATACTGGTCCTGCTACAGGTTTCGTATTATGAAGCGATTAAATAATCTTGTGGAACAAATTGGATTATTGGGTTCACTACAGATATATTGAAGTAATATGATCAGATAAACTGCTAAAACACATTTTTCTGTGATGGGTTTCACGGTAATAACATGCTTGGACACTAAACCAGCAAAAGCTCAAAGTAAACCACAAAAAAGTGAAAGTTAAGACCTCTACCCAGTAGTAGTAAAATAGAGGGTGAACAAATGGTTAAAAATGTGTTGAGGTGTCTGGATAGATTCGTAAGTAAAAAATTGTGTATTCAAATAAATCTTAGTTTACAGGCATGTTCTGTTCCTTAAGTTCAGTTGATGGGACAGTGCTACCAGCCAAATAAGTATCTGACTAATTTTCTTCCTTCCAGTGAAAATTCCTGATTATAGTCAAATTGATGGGGCTAGACGTGACCTAACGTGGTTGACTCTGTGTCTCAGGTACCATCACTATGGAGGACGTGATCTCCGTGTTGCCGTTTGGTGGCACGTTTGACTTGGTTCAGCTCAACGGCTCCACTCTTCTCCAAGCCTTTGAGCATAGTGTACGCAGATATGGAGGCAGCACTGGAGAATTCCTTCAGGTCTCAGGTACTTAGTGATTTATATTCATTCCCTCAGCTACTGACATAAAGAAATCCAACTGAGACTTGTCAGAATATTAATTAAAAATATATTCTTTAGTCATTTCAATAATTTGCTCAAGCTCCAGGCTTTGTCTGCTCTGAGGTGCTCTGGGTTTGTCAAAATACAATTTGCGCATGTTTAATACAGTAATATAACACACTCAATAGAAACATTCTGTATAAAAAATACTTGATATTCAGTTAGCTTATGTTTATTTTTTGCTAAATGGTTAACTGCGTTTAAAATAGAAAAAAATGAGGCAAAATGAAGAAGGGAAAATAAGAAAAAGAAAGAAAATAAGAAAACAAATAGAAAAATAAGCTAGAATTTGTTAACTTTTGCCAATACAGATTTGCAGAATCGCTTTATTCTTTTGGTCTGTGTGTGTGTGTGTGTGTGTGTGTGTGTGTGTGTGTGTGTGTGTGTGCTGCAGCTTTCCTTAGATACTCATAGGGGGCTCAAAGGATCCAAATCAATTATTGAAAGCAGCTCAATTATTTCCATCATTTGACTTTGTTTTGCGTAACAAACATAGTACAATTTTGATAGATTTGAATACATTTGCTGATACATAAGTGCACCATACTTCTGTTCTTATTCATGCTAATACAGTGCCTTGCGAAAGTATTCACCCCCCTTTACATTTTTCACATTTTGTTACCTCACAACCTGGAATTCAAAG